>CAOJBK011128255.1:0-14864 GCA_948294925.1 Codiaeum variegatum | reverse complement strand
TGGTGCTGGGTTTTAACAATCCTTTCCATCCATATAGGTCTGCCACATCAAATTTAACCAAGGAAAATGTATCCTAGCACTCAGATGTGAAAGCTTTCTCAGAGGCCTTAGCTCTTAAAAGCAAAGGGGAATATGAAGTTGCTTGTGAGCATTCTCGCTCATGCTGTGTCCTTTTGGCTAGAACCGAGAAGTTTAAAATCAATGGTCAATGGTTCACATGGATAGATTATGAAAAGTTCCATGATCTGGTTGGTGACTGCATGAGCTTTATTTTTTCAGAAACTTTTTGCAAAAAATAGTACACTGCTTAAGTATAACATTTTCTGGTGAAAATGCAGGTTGCTTCTAGAAAACCTTTCAATAGCAAAGATTACATGGCTGCCACACCATTATGGGCTATTTATGGAGTATAAGAAGGTGGCTTTAATCCATATCAGTCTTGGTATAGGAAGGAGCGACATCACAAAACAAGCTGATAATAAAGGAGGTTAGAATTTTGAATCAGTATCAAATTATTAGAATTTTTTTTCCAATTTTTTTTTTTTGTTAGTTATTATTCCATAGCATATTGTACACCTACAAAACAATTTTTTATTACATGATATAGAGATGGCAAAAGTGATTAGTGTTTAGGTTTCCTTTCCGTTGAAAGAAAAAGTTGAGTTTTCATACCAGTAAATGCTGCAATTTTTTTTTTTCATTTGATGGAAAATTCTCTTGTAGATCAGTTTATGTAAAAGTAGTTAGAATAACCTGAATATGCTTTTTGAGCTGCACAAGTGTTTGTCATGATTATTTTATATAGTCATTCGACCATTTATAGATACTCATTAGTGATTCTTTCTTTCCAAACTTTCTGGAATGTCCTTGAGTGAAATTGAATATCCTGTACTGTTGTGCTAGTAATTCTCTTTTTGGTGTTTAAACTTGCTATCATAATTTTTAGAGAGCTTAAAAAGAAACTATCAAATAGATGGTGATAGTTGATTGGATACTAATGTTGGAAACATGTTTGGAGAGGGGGGTGGAAACTCTCAAGTCCAAAGTTTGCTTTTCACTCTCAAAGTAATTTGAGAGAAAATAAAGTCTCTCCTCAAGCTTTCTGGCAACTGAAATGTTTCTAATTCCACCATCTTGTTGGTCCTATTACAAAATGTTCTCTCCTTTAACATTGAAATAGTGCTTTTCCAGTCTGTTGGCCTCTTCATCTGTATTGACAAAGTAAGCCCTGATCTACTGTATTGTCGTTACTTCTGTGGTGCATTGTCTTTTATCATAGTGCTAGTGAACGTCTTTTCTTTTGTTTAATTGCTTTATGACTGCTTGATGGAATAGATCACAAATTCTGTTAGTTTTGTTTTGGCCTTGGCAATTGTGGATCTAATGTCTATATAAGCATCTGATCCATTTTGATGGTTGAGTTGTGAAAAGTAATAGTGAAAATTCATTCTATTTTGGTGCTTAATATCTCACTACGGTATTAGAGTAAATTACTAATTCCTTCTTATTATTTTGCAGGATGAGCGGTATGCTACCAGTTCGTGATTGTAGGATAGTATAGCATAAACATTCTAATGTATAGTATAGCACAAACATTTTGATGTATACTATAGGATTAAAATTTTTTATGTTAAACTCTGAGACCTGATAACACATTTGTATTTTATTATAGTATAAACATTTTGATGTATAGTATATGATTAATATATATTTGAATGTTCTATAGTACTGTATTTTATTTTGAATTTTTTCATACTCGCTCTCTAAATTTTGATGTTCATATTAATTAATGATATTATATATTAAAAAAATATTTTCAGTATTTGTGACGTAATTAGTGACGCATTTTATTTGGTCGGTAAATTACTGACGCAATATTTTGGTCAGGAAATAGTCTGTAAATTACTGACCCATATTTTGATCAGAAATGGGTCGGTAAATTACTAACATATTTTTTTGGTCGGTAATTCGTCGCTATTTATTCAAAAATATTACCGACCCAATATTTTAATTTACTGACAAAAAAATGCGTCAGTAATTACTGACCCAATAAATTTTGGTCGGTAATATTTAATTTTATGACGGAAGAATTACTAACCCAATTTTTTGGTTGGTAAATGAAAAAATTGGGTCGATAATACTGTTTACCGACCCCAAAATTAAATTTTCCGACCAAAAAATTGGGTCAGTAAAAAATAAATTTTTTGTAGTGTTTGCTTAATTTGGGATGCCTATATATTCATATTATATAATCAAGTCAATCGAAGTTCCTTAAAAATTTTGAAAATTCTATATTTTATAAAGGTTTAAAGCTTTAAAATTTTGCAGTTAGAAAAAAAATTTAAGCTTATCATAAGGTTTAAAACCTTATAATTTTTTTCAAAATTAATGATAAGTGAAAAGCTGAATTTTAGTTTAAATATGGTGAGATTCTATAAATTTCATGTCAAAATACGACTTTTAAGTTAAAAATTTAATTTATATGGAGTATAATTCCATAAATTTCATATAAAAAATACAATCAAAAAAACTATGAATGTTCAATTTATATGAAATTTTTATGAAGTTAAACTTTCTAATTTTTATGATGAAAGGATAGCTTTCAAGTTGAAATTTGCATTTGTATGGAGTAAAACTCTATAAATTTTAAATCTAAACTTGCATTTTTAATTTAGATGAAGCTGAACTTCATAAAATGCATATCAAACATGTTACTCAAGCTTAAATTTTTCAGCTTAAAGTTTCATAGTTTTTGAACTCAAATGACCAATTGATGACTGAAAAATTCAGCTTAAGACTGCCATTTTTTTTTTTAACTTTTATGTTTGTAAATCAAATACACAAATTAGGCATGAAAGTTTTAATTTGTAAGTGTTGAAAAATACATGAATCTCATATTAAAAGAGTTTGAAATTTTGATTTAAAGTGCTAAAAGCAAATGATTTATAAAGAAATATTTGAATTTAAACTTTTAGTTTTATGAAATATGAGTACTTTTAACTTGAAATTTCAATTTTATGAAGTTTAAAACTTCATAAATTTTAATCCGCATTAAACATGAACTTTTCGCTTTTATGGAGTTTGAAACTCTATTACTTTCTTTATTTAGAAAGTAGTCCAATTAAATTTATTTTATTAATTTTATGAAGTTTAAAACTTCATTTAAAAATAAGAACTAAAAGTTTTTAGTTCTAAAAGGTTATGAATTTATATTAAAGAAGCGCAAATATAGAGTTAATTTCACTCATATTTCTCCTGTTGACGATCATCCACCCTCAAAATTTTGTCCTTGTTCTTGATCTATCTGCCCTTTTTCCTACTCTTCTACTGCTTGTGATGCTTGTGCTTCAACTTGTGCAATTGCTTGCACTTCTCCACCTTCATAATTATCACATTTAGTAATTTCTTGAAGCATTAAGCTATCACAAAGCCTTAGATGCTTAGGTGAACACAAACTCTTGGTGATTATATCAGCCAACTACTTTTGTGAAGTGACAAATTTCAGTTTGATTGCTCCAGTTTGACCTTTTCTCTGGTAAAGTGTACATTCACTTGCATATGGTTCATTTTTTAGTGTTGAACTAGATTATTAGCCACAACCAAAGTAGAAATTTTATCACAGCACAAGGTTGGCATCTGAGTTAGTGTAATACCTATTTCTGACAATAACAAACTTATCCACTGTAGTTCTCAAGTTATGTTTGCCATTACCTTGTATTCTACTTCAGTATTGGATCTAGGCACACATTGTTACTTCTTGTTACTGCATAAAACATGATAGTAAGTAACACCACAAATCTTGGATTTGACATTTTATCATTAGAATCCCCAACCCAATATGCATCATAATAGGTTGTGATCAGCAATCCCTCTATCTTTGTTGCAGCAGGCTTAAGCATAACACCAGCTTCTAAGGACCCTTGAATGTATACTAATATTTTTTTAGCTACTATAAAATGATAGTGTCATGGATGTTACATAAATTGACAGATAAAATTGACACTATAGGCTATGTCAGGTCTAATAAAGGTCAAATATTGCAAACATCCTACTAAACTCTTGAAGCTATAAGCTTCATCATCATTAAGAAAAGGACCCTTATCCTTCAGAAGTCTTACACTTGACTGACTAGGTGTAAGATGTGCTCATCCCGACCTTACCTAATACATCCTTAGCATACTTTGTTTGACTAAGAAATATGTTGCCTTCATCTAAATAATTCGCCTCATATCCCAAAAAGAAATGAAGTTTGCCCATATCTATCATCTCAAATTCTATCTATAAAGCCTTTTTTACAATTGCAACATCTAACTAATCACTATTTGTGATTATTATATCATCTACATATAATAATAAATAAATTTGAGAGCCATTAGATGAAGCTACAAATAGACTAGGATATGCATTTGTAGCCTTGAAGCCCAGATTAGGTAAAAATGCAGTAAATCTCCTAATCCAAGCCCTTTGGCTTTGCTTGAGACCATAGAGACACTTGTAGTGCTTACATATATGCTATGGATACTCTGAATTAACAAAACCAATTGGTTAGGACATATGAACTTCCTTTTTTAAGAGTCAATTCAAGAAAGCATTCTTAAAATCCAATCGATGCATATGCCAAGTATAGTATTTTGCAATTCTCAATACTAACCTCACTATTGTATGTCTAACAATAGGATAAAAAGTTTCTTCAAAATCCATACCATATTCCTATGACAATCCCCTTGTAACCAATTTGGCTTATGCCTTACAATGGACCCATCATCATTTCATTTCAATTTAAAAATCCACTTACAACTCACTATATTCTTATTAGGAGGAATGGAACTAGGGTCTAAGTTTGCTAACTTACTAAAGCATCCATCTCAACTTGCATGGCTTTCTTCTATTCAAGGCATTTCATAGCTGTTTTGTAATTGTAAGGCTCATATTACTAAGATCGGATGCAATATTAATTGTAGTTACAAGATCTGACATAATGATAAATGCTTTCTTTTTAATTATACCATGCTTTGATCTTGTGATCATAGAATGTGAGTTTTGAGTTAATTGATCCCTTCAATAAGGTGTAATCTATTAGATGTTGAACATAATTTAGGAAAAAAATCAAATTCAAGTGTAACTTATGCAACTTGAATATTAGATTGAGTATTAAATCTAACATCTCATGTATCATATTTAAAATATAATGTAGTTTGTTGCATTGAAGGTTCATTAGTTTGTTGCATAACATGGTTATCAAGATGCTAACCATTATTATCTTTAGAAGAATTAGTAGAAACATGTTCTACATTAATAACACCAGATATATGAAGGTAGAGAAGTATCTAACAGTAGAGGAATCTCTTGATGATGATGAGTAGATCATGAAGTGTCTGAGTGATCATTGTTATCAATTGTATGACTAATAATAGTAGGTGTATTTAATTTTTCCAGTATAGTGTCAGTCATAGGAGAATGTTGTGTTGATGTAGTATGATCAGACGAAGATGAAGAGAGAAAAGAACCTGATACAAATGTGAGTGCATGAGAAATAGGTGTTGAGAGAATATGAGATTGAGTAGAGGATTGTGAAGTAACCAAAATAGCTGAAACCTATTGTGAAGTAGAAGTATGTGAACTATTGCCATCTTTCTAGAATTGACATGATAAAGGAAACATATCCTCATCAAACATAAAATGTCTTAAGATAATAATTCTCTTTGATGCAAGATGATAATTGACAAATCCTTTGTATCCAAAGGAAAAACAAAAAAAAATGCATTTGTCTATCTTAGCTTATAGTTTATGAGTATTATATTGAGTCATTAGTAGATATCAAGTACATCAAAAAACCTTAATGACATATATATCAAGAACTTTATAAAATAACTTCTCAAATGGAGACTGCATGTGTAAAGTAGGAGTTAACATTCTTTTAATCACATAAGAAGCATACACACAAGCATGATACCAAAAGTCAATAGGAAGAGAGGCTTGTTGCTCCGAAGTTATTGCTGTTTCTCTGATATGCCTATTCTTCCTTTCAAAAATTCCATTTTGCTGAGGATTATAGGGACAAAAGGCTTGATGCAAAACTGCTTTTTCTTCTAAGAATTGTTTAAATATTTTACTCATAAACTCTCCACCTCCATCTGTTCTAAGACATTTCATCAACACACCAAACTACATATTAACAAAGGCATAAAAAGATTTGAAATGATAAAAAACTTATGCTTTATTTCTGAAAGGAAAGATCCAAATGTATTTTGTATAATCATTAATGAACAATACAAAGTATTTAAAGCCTTCAATATAATTCTGAGCAACTGGACCCCACACATCACAATGCGCCAATTCAAATGCCAAACTTGATTTATGTCTGAGATTTAGTGAATTGTAATCTTGAAAATTTACCAGCTAAACAAGCTTCACAGAGTGCTCACAACTCAAGATTCTTATTTAAAGTTTCTATGCTTACCTTTTCTAGCATTGATAAAATGATTTCATTAAAAGCATGTCCCAAGATCTTATGCCAAAAATTATGTTGAACTTTCATCCCTAATAGAGCAGTTTTCACAACAGTAGAAGTAGAATACTGACTTGAACTAATATTTGCAGAAGTCTTCATCATAGGCAGCTTGTATGGTATTAGATACAAACCCTCCTTATTAAGTCCTTTATAAAGCACCTTGCCCAATAATTTATCATGTATCACATACTAAAATTCATCTAAATTATTCTAACATCATTCTGCTGACATAACTGATGAATAAATAATAGATTAGTAGCTAGTTTTGGAATGAGCAAAACATTAGATAAGGCTAAGTTACCAAGAGTAGTGTTGCTAGTATGAGTAACAGACAACTCTTTACCATTACCCACAGTGAAAGTGTCATTAAGAGGATAAGATGTCATGTTAGAGAGTAGAGAATCTTCTGATGTCATATGGTTATTGGCACCAAAGTCTACAATCTAGTATAGAGTTGTAGAAGCAAGCATGGGAAAATTATCCAAAGTAGGACCTGAAAAATCATTATTAGCATGATTATTAGCTAAGATACAAGCACTTAGAGAAATTGGGAAACATTGGAGCAAGATTAGCCTTCAGAATAGTTGAGCTACCAAAACTGCTAAGTGCAATATTTGTAGTCTTTGGAACCTCAGATTGAGTTGCTACCATAATAGGAGAATTATGTGGCTGAGATGATGCATAAGATTGATAGGATTGAGAATCATTGGTTCTCTATTAAGGAAAACCAATTAAGTGAAAGCACTTGTCAATCGTGTGATTCTTTCTACCATAAAATTGACAATCCACTCCTCCAGTTTTGTAATTAGGGAAGCTTAATAGCTTATTTCAGGTCCTTGCACTGTAACTAGACATGTTGCATAGTTGGCACATAGTGAAACTTGAACCAACACTATTATTACCATTACCTCTTCCTAGAAAAGAGCCTCTACCGCCACATATATTAACACTACCTCTGCATGCTGCATAGAAACCAATGTCACCATAGTAAGCATTTTGATAGCTAGAACCATTGTAATTTTGATTATACAATTGGTATTGAACTTTAGAGTCTTGTACATAACCAGAGTGTAGAGTAAAAGACTTATTAGAATTTGTAGCCATCATACTAGTCAAAGGTATTATAGGATAAATATTAACTTGCTCAATGTAATATTCGGCTGCTTTCAGTAAATTCTTGAGAGCACTTATTGAAAAACTAGATTATATTCTTATAATTGTTTTTACTAGAGTATACTCAGCTGGCAACTCCTTCGAAACTGTAATAACAATGTCTTCATCTTCCATATGCACTCCTGAAGACATGAGCTTCATCATCATTAAGAAAAAGACCCTTATCCGTAAGAAGTTTTACACTTGGCTGATTAGGTGTAAGATGTGTTCTACGATTTCTCATCCCTGCCTTACATAATACATCCTTAGCATACTTTGTTTAACTAAGAAATATGCTTCCATCATCTAAATACGTCACTTCATGTCCCATAAAGAAATGAAGTTTGCCCATATCTTTCATCTTAAAATAGCATACAATCCAAATAGATGTCTGTGACATTGATTTTGAAACTATTTTTCTAGAAAAGAAATGCCATTAGCAATTTTAATAGCATTATTTAGCTATTTCAAAGCTTATGTGGTTAGCAGCTGTGAAATTTAAATAAGACAAAATTCAATGAACTCTAATCATAAGTCCAATGCAGCATTTTTCTGAAGAAAAGCTCAAACAAAAATCTAAAATTTTAATTCTTATAAGAAGGATGCTAATCCAATCAAAGTTCCCAGAAAATTTTAATTAAATATATACAGTATTTAATAACATAAAATTAATCAATCAATTAACAATTTAGGAACTAATTATCATTAACTATAATAATTACCAGGGAATGGCCAATGTATTGTATTTTCTTGTAAGTGTGGAGATACACATGATTAAAAACAGCTAGTAGACCATATTCTACAAATTCATCCCATGACCAATTTCAAAATTCCTGCTATATAATTTACAATAAAGAAATTGTCTTAAATAAATAAATAGACCTAATTGTAATGGATTAACAAATTAAGCTTACTTCCATAGGCCTTTAATTGCTCAAAACACACAGTAAATATCTTTCCTGTCTCTCTTTCTTCCAATAGTTCTCCAAAACAAATTACCACCCCATACACATTGTGTGAGACCCCACCCGAACAGCCCGAGGGATTTTCCCCGAGGATCGCGCCTGCGGACCTTTATCAAGGCCCAGAGGAAACCTTTCAAATTATGCTTTCAAGGCGTCATGGATTGTGGATTGGGTTTCCACATTTGTGCCCCCACATGTTTCCATTGGAGTGCACGTTGTGTGTGAAGTGATTTAGAATAACCACTTAACCTTTTAGAAAACTCATTTTTATTCTAAGGTGATTAAGAAACCTTTTGATTTTAACTCCATTTTAGAAAAGATTCAGTTTTCTACCCAATTGGAAAAGCTAGTCATTTTTGGAACTAAATGAGTTTCGGGGGTTCATGATCTGAAAAATATTTTAATAAAAATAGTTTTGTACCATTTTAATAAAAATGAGATTTTGGCCCGAGAAATCATGCAAGGTCAGTTAAAATAATGATTTTTATATATGCATGGACATTTATATCAGATGAGTGCATGAGCATGCTAGATTATACAAATGACATCCATAAAACAATAAACACAAGGGGTCTTTCCTCTAGCCTACTTTAGGTTCTAGGGAAGGCACAACACTCCAAAAAAAGCAGTAAAATTAATAAAATGAAAATTGACAAACAGGGAATTTCCCCTCTAGTTTTATGATTTGGGAGGAGCACATATTCCCCAAAACCATTCATCACATAGAACAATAGCAACAGAAACATAACGAACATATAACAGGCGAAATATACAAAGGCATACGAAGCAAAAATGTAAATAACAAAGATAATAATAAAAATACAAAAAAGCAATAAAGAAAACAATTTTTGGAGTTGGAGCCGTAGAAGGCTTGTCGGCGTATCCCTTTGGATGGGAATCAAACTCCACTCCGTTCTCCCTTCTCGCGAAGGGCGGGACTTGTTCTGATAACAGTGGGTTGGTTTAGATGTTCAGTAGCTAATTGATTTTAGATTTGTAAAAACAAGTAATCGTATAGGTTATTAAAAAATTCTAAATCTTGATTAATGAAAAATGAATTTTGATTATGTGTTGTACCTAACAGATTTAAGGTTTGGTTGATTATGAAAATGGTTTTTCATAAAATATTGCCCTAGTATGAATTAAAGGGCTTAAAATGAATGATTTAGAAACCATGCCTTAGGTCTGAATTAAAGGGTTAAAACAGTTATTTGATTGAAGGAAAAAAGCAATACTAGACCGTATTTACCTTTTTACGTGGTTTGGGAACTGGAGGTTCTAACGGTTTGATGAAGCCGGAGCGGGTCTCCGTTGTGTTCAGAGAGCGTTGATTGAGTGTCTGAACTATTGTAGATTGAATTGGATTGAACATTGACTGATTGAATTGATCATCTGTAAAGTTTGAAATGGGGGTGTCTGTAGTGTCTGTTGTCTAAAGTTGCATTCTGGAGGTTCTGATTGATGTAAAATTGTGTAAAGTAATGTCTGGTGAGTGTCTGTAAGAGTGTTCTATAATCTGGAAAAAGTTAGTAAAAAGATCCCAACCTAGCTCTATTCTGGAGGGACGAATTTATAGAGAAACGAATTAGAAAACCCTAAAATTGAAAGCCAAGTGTGTCACACACTCCACGCATGCGTATGGGCCTTGACGCATGCGTTGAAACCTTCATGCATTCGTGTAGTCGTTCGCACGTGCGTCTTATCATTTTGGGTCTGGGTCTGTCCTGGGCCTAATTTTTTAGGTATTGTTCGATTAAGTCCAATTCAGTTTTTTGGATTTTCTAGACTTTTTTGAAGTCCGATTTGAGCCCGGTCAGATCCCTTGGGCCCGTATTGATGGGTAAGAAGTAATGTACAAAAAAATGAATGTTTCCTAAAAAAATGAAAATTTTCTATATAAACCCTTAAAATTTAAAATTTTCGTCTTGGGGATTGCCCCGGAAGCAACAAGGGGTGCTGCACCTTGACCCTGTTAAGTTCCCAACCCTTGATAGTCAAGAAACAATCGGAGATTCTAAAGGTGCCAAATTATGGGTTCACACCTTGGCTCAAGGCATATGCAACCTTCTTTCCTATATATTGAAAATAAAACACTTCAATTCAAATTCGAATCAATAGCATTAGCAAAATCAAGGCTTATTAGATTAGCATTTCTCAGCTATAAGTATTATGCACCTAGAACTTGAAAACTTGCAGCTTTAGAATTTTAAATGCAAAATGAACTATATTTGCTTTGAAAAGCAACAATGATATTCAAATTGGAAAAGAAATAAGAGAAAGAAATTGCGCTATATTCTTTACTTGAAAACATTTGAGAGAAAAGTTTATACTCATGTTAACCCTGTAATTAAAGAGATCCACTAAGGGACAACTATAGCATTCTTTACCATTGCATGCTTTCATTTTTAGAACAATCAGCGTTTTGAATCTTTAACTATAAAAGTTTTATACCTGCACAAATGAAAAATTAGTGACTTCATAAGTTCCTTACTTTACCAAACTTCCACTCCAAATTAGTAAGTTCCCTCCTTTTCCATCTAAAACAATAAATAAACAAAGAAATATTGTGCATGATTTAGGAGGTAATTGGAATAAAACCCTACATTTACCATTCGAATCTATAAAACTTTTAAAACAATATTATTATTCCATAGAGCAACTGGCAATGACCAGCTGGCCGTAGAAACCATTATATATAAGAAAAAACTTTTCAGAAATCTGAAAGAAAATTAAAAAAAAAAAAATTCAGAACACTCAATTATGGCTTTCAGTTGCTTCCTTTGTATACCAATTTCTCTTGGTGCAGATGGGATGAGTCCTTTATTTCTAGCCATATAGTATCAAATTGAATGCGATTATTAATGCTATAAAACATAATAACAAATTGAATTTACATGCTAACTACATTTTAATGAATTTTTTCATCAGTTCCTAAAAGCTATGGAGAACTAAAAACATAATATGAAATGAAAAGTGAGGACCCCAAAGAGGCTAGCCAGTCTACTATAAAAACTGAATTGCAGAGTAAAATGAAAATGAGGGAAACCCAAAGATTAGGGACCCTTACATCCTGCCAAAACCCGGGGATCACCACCCAAGGGATAAAATTCTATGCCGGCTGACCTTACAAAATTTCTGAAGTTAACATGAGTTGCCAACCTAACATGATGACCAAATTCCTGCAATGAAAGATTGGATCATTAAATAAACTTCCAATCAATAATTATCAATGTTTAGTTACCAATATGATAAAAGAATCAATTAGAATAATAAGGAGCTGGGCACAACATATACATATTTTGATTCCAATTGTAACGTGATGACAGAAGAAAGTTTATAAAATATAAACAAAATAAGAAGCATCAAATTAAAAAACAATATTTTATAGCTAAATATTAGATAAAAGCAGATGGACTACGAAACTGGCAGCATATGGACATAATGACATAGCAAAAACAGCTTATCAGATTAATCAATAAATGAGTATAAACATGACTTTAGTCTTTTAGCCATAGCTAGAAATGGTTGCACATCTCCTCTTGTTCCAACCATAAGATTGTCAATTTTTAACTTCGGAATTGATTTATTGGAAGATTCAGTATTGAAAGCACCTGCCTCTTTGACAATAAATTTTTAATTGAAACGATTATTGTCAAACTAGCAAAATTTCAACTATGAGATCAATAACCCATAATAGTCAAATTTGTTTTGTCATAACGAGGAAATGGTTAATTGATTTGAACTAATGCATATATGATTGCCCCCTAAGAATCAATATCTTAAGCATAAACTAAACTCGACAACTTAAACAAAACCAAAATTGAAAGAAAATAATGGGATCTAACACTCATGAATAGACGAAAAAAGTTAACAACTCTTACTAAGATTTATTGCATGCTTAAAAAATAATATTATAGGATAGAGATTGTATAGCCTGGATTCTCCATTAAACATCTGATTTTGTACCAACACCAGCCCCTTTCACTTATTCCATGAACCAAAGCTGCTAATTAATATCAATTTCCTCCTCTCCCATAGACCACTAGATTCTAAGAGTGTGGATTGCCCTGAAACCATATTGTGAGACCCCGCCAGAACGGCCCGCGGGATTTTCCCCAGTAAGGGCGCCTGCGGGCCTTGCGGTCCTGAGGAAACCTTTCGGATTGTGCTCCCCAGCATCGCGAATTGTGGATCGGGTTCCCATATTTATGCTTCCACATGTGTCCGTTAGAGTGCACGTCGTGTGTGAAGTGTTAGAGTCGCCACCTAATATTTTAGAAAAATGGTTTTTCAAGGTGATAAAGAAACGTTTTGGAAAAGCTGCTCTTTTTAAAACCAAAGGGGGTTCGGAGATTTGTGATCTGAAAACATTTTAACAAAAATAGTTTCGTAAAATTTTTATTTAAAACAAGATTTTGGCCCAGAAATTATGCGAGTTCAGTTAAAATATAGTTTTCCGTGTATGCATGGACAAGGTTGTTGAATGAATGCATGAGCATGCCATATTATGCAAATGACATCCATAAAGCATAAATACAAGCGCATTTGCTAAGGGTCCTTCCTCTAGCTCACTTCAGGTTCTAGAAAAGGCACAGTACGCCAACGAAAATAGTAAAATTAACACAATGAAAATTGATAAACATGGGATCTTCCCTCCAATCTTATGACCTGGGAGGAGCGCACACATTCTCCAAATCATACATCAAGCAATATACAGGAAAAAAATGCATAAAAAATAAAACATACACAAACAAATAGAATAGAAATACTCAAATATTAATAATGAAAATAAACAAAACATAAATAATAAGAAAGACAGTTTTGGAGTTGAAGCCATGAAAGGCTTGCTAGCGTATCCCTTTGAATGGGAATCAAACCTTACGTCATTCTCCCTTCTCACAAAGGGTGGGGGTTGTTCTGATAATAAGAGGGTGGTTGGTTTGTTCAGTACCTAATTGATTATAGAAAATAATTAACCATTAGATTTTGATCTTTGATTAATGAAAATTAATTTTGATTATGTGTTCACCTAACTTATTTTAGGATTTGGTTGATTTTAATTATGAAACGGTTTTCATAAAAATGGCTTAATCTGAATTAAAAGGGCTTAATATTTATTCTGGACAACATGCCTTTGGTATGAATTAAAGGGCTTAAAACAGTAGTTTGATTGAAGGAAATAGGAATACTAAACTGTATTTACCTTTTTGCGTGATTTGGTGGTCGGAGGTTCTGATGGCTTGATGAATTCAGAACGAGTCTCCATTGTGCTCGAAGAGGATTGGTTGAGTATCTGAAATGAGCTGGAGTGAACTGGATTGAGTGCTGTTGAACTGAATTGAGCGTCTGTCATGTCTGAAATTGAATTGTCTGTCACGTCTGTCGTTTGAAAAATGTGTTCTAAAGGCTTGAATCTATGCAAAATTGTGCAATCAGGTGTTCGATGAGTGTTTGAGAGAGTATTCTATAGTCTGGAAAAATTCTTAAAAAATTCTAAACCCAGCTCTATTCTAGAGGGTTGAATTTATAGATAATCGAATAAAAAAACCCTAAAAACTGTTAAGCGCATGAGTCACACGCTTCATGCATGCGCTTGGGCCTTCACGTATGCGTGAAGGGCTTGACGCATGTGTTGAGGCCTTCACGCATGCGTGAAGTCATTCGTACATGCGTCTTGCCATTCACGCATGTGTCTTGTCATTCCGGGCCTAGGTTAGTCTTAGGCCCTATTTTCTGTGTTCAGTTTTATTCAATCCAATTCAGTTTTTAGGCTTTCTGAGCTTATTTGAAGTTCAATTTGAACCCGGTTAGATCCGTTGGGCTTGAATTGACTGTTCAGATGAAATGATGAAAAATTTATAAAATATGCAAAATTTCCACATACACCCTTGCAATTTAAAATTTTCATCTCGGGGGTTGCCTTGAATGCAACAAGGGGCGCTATCAAGTTTCCAATCCTTTAAGAGTCATGAGTCAAATGGCAATTTTAGAGGTGCCAAATTAAGGGTTCACAGCTGCCCCCTCATTTGAATTAGCTTCGAGCAGAAGGTGATTCTGATGATAGTGAACACATAGGTGCCATGTCAGATTCTGGGCTTGTCAGATATTGAGTTATGCCGTGTAAGGCTTTGAGCTCATCAAATTCTGAGCTTCGATAGGTAGTTACAATACCTTTGCATTGTGGGTGAAGACTCCTTTGAGAGGATCCCCAACATATGAATTTGATGAATCTCGTA
>CAOJBK011128152.1:0-23173 GCA_948294925.1 Codiaeum variegatum | reverse complement strand
CCTTTTTAAAAGCTCAACTTGGCGAGTCAATTCAGTAATTTGCATTACCATATCCTTTCCATGTGATACCTCATGTGCCACAGCTCATCTAACCCTCACACTCTTTTGTTGAGAATTAGTTCCAAGCGTCTTAAATAATCTAAAAGCCTCATCAGGGGTAACCTCACTCATAGAACCTCCAGCTGCATTATTTACTATCCATTGGTTTTTATAAGTAAGCCCATCATAGAAAAATTGATTCAATAGTTGCAAAGGATAGTGATGATGTGGGTATTGAATTTGTAATAGCTTGAAGCATTCCCATGCCTCATGGAAGGGCTCTCATTCCATCTGAGTAAAAGTAGCGATCTTTGTATACAAGTCAACAGTCTTTTAGTGGGAATAAAATTTTTGCATAGATTTTGTGTAATCCTCTTCCCACATAGTCAAAGAATCAGGAGGCAATGTCATTAACCAAGTCTTAACAGCATCTTTCAAGGTGTAGGGAAAACACATCATTCATAATTAATCCTCATTCAGACCTTGAGGAGGAATAATATGAATAATAGAGTAGAAATCTCAAATGAAGTTAAAAGGGTCCTCATTCGGCATTCCATGGAATGATGATAACTTATTATAGTGGATAGATTTTAGCTCATAATTTCTTGATTATGTGTCTAATCGGATGCAAGATGTAGCCATACCAATGACCAGCTTGGCAAATTCCTTCCTAAGTCTCCTCTCATTAGCCATGATTCTAGGTGGATCAATCCGATTTCTGTTACCTTAGTTTTTTGGATCTACTATCTCAACCTCTATGCTGTCAATAGGCGGATCTTCCCGGTGGGTCCTCCGTGATGTCTCGTCCTCTGTTTTTTGTTCCATTCCTATGTACGTTCTCAATAAAAGGAAGAATTTATCCTTCAAGAGATCTTCTTCTGTTCATAAAATATGAAAAAGGAATAAAATAAAAGAAGCAAACTAAAAACTAAGTAAATAAAGAAAGAAATAAAGTAATAATGCCTTGAAAAATCTTTTAAAAATTCCCTGACAACGACGCCAAAAACTTGTTCGCCTCAAAATATACTAACAAATAGTGACCACAAGTATACATGCTATTGTCGCACAGGATGAGAACCAAGGTCATATCTCCCCGGGTTTTTAAAAGTGTTTAGCCTTATTATTTTGTTTCTTTAAAGTGTGATTAAAAGTAAAGAAGATTTTGGTTTTGATTAAAAAAGAAAATAAATAAACAATTAATTAAAAGCAAAAAAAAAACAATGAATATGAATATGCAATGATATGAATGAGTCTAGAGAAATTGACAATCCATAGTCCATATTTTATGATAGTAAATTATTAATTCAATTATTTAAGTTTAACTATCCATTGTTTAATACAATCATTCAACTAGAAACTATTCTACTAGCTACCACATTAATAGAAGTAATCTAGAGAAAACATGCATCAACCAAAGAATTTAAGACTAAAACTTATAATCCTAATTTATTTTAGAATCCCAATTGAATAGTTCTCGATTTAGATTTCCACTCTCACTCTAAACCGTAATTTAACTAATTGGTGATCGGGCAATCATTTATGAGAATTAATTCAATTCAATCAAACAAAAGTTAAATCTAATAAAAGAATTAACAATAATTAATCATATCAAGACTACTTCATGCTTCAATCTCTAGACAATAAAGAATTTAGTTCATTACTGATTTTGATCTCAACAAATTCACAATAATTCTTAGAGAACATGCTTAATCTCTTAACATAAAGATAACCTAGAATTAAAGTAATTAAGTCAAGAAAATAAATCTCAATTAAAGTGTAGAAAATCCCAATATCCTTGGAGAAATTCAACTTCAATTTTTAACACAAACTAAATTTATGAAGAACAATGAAATCAATGAAAAACTATGAAAACAAATCAATCAAAGTCAATATAAATCAATTCTAAACTAATCTCTCTCAAGAAAACCGTTTAGAATGGCTTGGTCGAGCTCTTTCTCTCTCGTCTCTATCAACAGAACTCCTTATTTAGTGAAAAGTAGAGCATAAGATATAGATAACCCTAGAAGAATCCTTTTTCTATACTGACTCGGAAGGGTAGGCACGACCTCACTTAATACGCGCACGGGCCTGTACGACTGGCGTCTTTCCCTATATGGATTTCTGTACTAGGTGACTTCAATATCCATTTATTCTAGTAAGGTGCACAAGTCATTGCACTGCCCTATAGTGGTTCCGCATGGCTCGTGCCAAATACAAAATCCTCTGCTCTTTCAATCCAGTAACACATGCGACTTGGAATGCATTTGGTACGGCCCAAATGGTCCTAGGAACGACCCTTGCCAAATAAAAACTTCTCAAAAACCCTCTAAAAAAATGCTCTTTGTGTATCCATTTGCTCAGGAATTCCATCTTTTGATAAAATAACTCCATTTTGCATAGTTTTCTAACTTTATCTAAAAAGCACTTAACAAACACATGAAATGTAATTTTTGGATTAAAAAAATTTAATGTTAAAGAAAAATATGCATAAAATAGGACTCTCATACCTTGATACCAAGTTACATCATTCATACCAAGTAGATACACATATTTATATCTCCGACTCCTTATCATAAATTTCTTAATCCTATACAACTATGGCTTCTAGAGAAAATCCCTAGTGCCAAGGTCTATCAACCAACTAATCCACTACTTCTTAGTAGCAAAATGGATGATAATCTTCCTATTCAAGTTCCAAGTAGAAGAATAATCTATCCTCTTAAGCCTAAGTATAATTCTGAGATGGTCTGTCAACAAAATCTGAAATAAAGAAGGAAGTCAGAAAAATTCAAAAAGTAGATATTAAAGAACAAAACATACATACATGTAGTAAATAGGGATAATGGTCCAAGGTCTGCTTTAATTATGATGATAGTCATGACTTAGTAGTGTCTCAGCCAAAATCATCCAATAATCATCTTTCCCTCACCCATCTGGGGTATCACCTCAGCAACCTTTGCATCACCCTAACTATCTAGGAAAATGAAAACATAACTAGTTGTCAGACAAATTAATAATGCCCTCTTCTTTTTCCTAAGATATTCATCATCATTCTTAAAAAACATCATGGCCACTGCGAAAAGGTTCACTAAATCACCTTTCATAACTACAGACGCCTCTTGCACATTTAAATTCAAAAGTCTCCTGAAAGAATTAAAGTAACCCACTCTCTTAATTGAAAATGCCAAGTTAGCCTCGGGGTCAAAGTCCAACAACACAGAAAAGTCTTCAAAAGTCGAGCACATCTTGTCAATACCAACCCCAAATATGAGAACATGATCTATAGAATCCTAAAATTAAATACAAGCATTTAAAAACTCCTAATCAATTGTTATAACTCTAAATGTCAGCAAAGCTCTCATACCATATTTTTTGAGATTGATCTATTCCACCTTATTTAGGTTTTTACACTAATCATGCATCATATAGCTAAAATGCTTGCTCCATCTAAAATATATCTAGGGGAATCCACCTAAAAAGGTATCTTCTCACATGATAAAAAAGTACTACAACTACTTGTCAAGCTCAGAACTTGATGTGGTCAAAGCCTCACATGGCACCTGCCAATCAACCCTAAAAATTTTGAAAATAGACATGGAGCATATTTCATAACGCAAGGGTAATCTTGGTTTTCCAAAAGACATAAAAAATCATGTTTCGTACTCATCAAACTCATTTTTCGTTTAGACCAAAACTACTAAGTAGGGTAGATGTGAACCCTTAATTTGGTACCATCAGGCCCATCTCTTCAATATAAGCCCATAAACTTAAGTCAAACCCAAATTAGAGTTAAAATAAACCTAAAAACCTTAGAAAACATGAAAAACTATACCAAATTGAACCAAAGCGACTCATTCATGCACCAAGCAGCTTGCATGTACGTTGCCTTTTCTTTCGAACCAAGTTCATTTTTCTCTATAAATAGGGTCCTTTGGGCACATTTTTCAAGGACTTTTCAAGATTGGGAATTCACTAAAACTCAGTCAAAATTATATCATTATGAAACTAGTTTTTATCGTGGTTCATTTTTTACTTAAATCATTTTTATTATTCATTCATTTTTTGATAGATAAGACCTAGTCTGGGTTCATTAAGCCATCCAATATGCCAATTCTGAATTAAAAAAGACCAAAAGTTTCATGTTCTAAATTCAATTATCATTCAATTTTTTATATTGTTGTTCTGAAAATGGCTAGGATAACAAAGCATATCAAAACCTTTTTTTTTCTAAATCTAAACTATACTAAATAATCAACTCGATTAATCTTCTTTTTTTTTTAAAATTGACTAGCTTCTGAACTCATCAAATGTTTACAAAACAAACCCACCTTCGCTAGAAGGAAGAACTGTGTAGGGTTTGATTATTGTTCAAAAGAATATGTAGGTACGCCCCATCTCTTAGGGCAACAACTGCAATTCCATTATTTTATTTTATTTTATTTTTTCTTTTAATCAAATTTTCTTTTATTTTCATTTTATTATATTGTTATCTCATTATGTTATTGTCATTGGGAATTACAGGTTGAGTTTACTGTCATTTTTCTTTTGTTTATATTATTGCAAACTATTATTTGAATGAGTGGGGAATCTGTGTGTTTTCTATGCCTTGGAGTTAGAGAAGGGATCCCCTTTGATTGTCTGATTTTTTTATTTGTAGTTTTATTTATTTCTATTTTCATTCATTTCATTCTTATCATATTTTACTTGCTCATTAGGGATGTTTGCCCTTTTTAAAACCTCAATGGCTAGAGGAAAGACCCATGTTGTTTATTTTTTTATTTTATCATTTTTAGTTTATGTCTTACTAACTGTCATTCATACTATAATTATCATGCATCATTCTTATTATGTATATACTATTTATGCATAAACGAAAACCTTATTTTAAACTAAGTCCATATTGATTAAGGCTAAAAGTAGAAAAAAAATCTAAAATAATTTATAAAGCAAATTTATAGTCCCCGAATCCATCTTTGGTTTGAGGCTAGTTTTTTACCATTTGGCAAATATATTTTGAGTAAAAGGTTTCTTTGCTCACCTTGAATTGTTTTCTAAAAGTTAAGTGGAAACTCATTCACACACACATCACACATGAATAGTCGTATAGGGGGTTCATCTTATGTAAGACTCGAACTCCAAGAGCATGTGCAATCAAATAGAGTAGTTTCTTTAAGCTCACAACTTAAGGTGTGCGATGCTTCTCACTATGAAGGGCAATGATTCATAGGTATATTGAGTGGTTGCTCTAAACATATGACAGAAGATAACATAAAATTCTCCAAGCTAAACGAATCCAATTAAGGTTGCACTCTAAAATCATCTTATTATGTTGGAGATAACTGAAAGACATTAAGTTTAATAAGGAAGATAAAGCAAAATTGATAACAAGTGATTAGTTGATTATGGCTTAAAGAAATAAGAAGAGGATGAAAAAGGTAGCATGAAGAAAGCAAGTGGTTAAAGAAGTAATTTCTAAGGATAAGGGTGAGAGTAATTAGGCTCTTGACATGGACCTCAATGCCTTTAACAAAGATGTTCAGGAGTCTAAAGCAGAAGCGAAATAGAAAGAAGACTTATCTGAGGTAGAGAAAATAGATCTGAATGTTGAGGCAATATTCTCTTAGTTGGAGGAGATTAAAAAATTAGGCGATGAAACACTAAAAAAGGTAAGGGAAGCTAGTGAGGAATCTGAGGAGGAAGAGAAATTATAGAGCTAGAGCACAACCTAGATAAAGAAGAAAAATCTACATTTGAGGAGACATCTGAGCAGACTTCAAAAATCCTTTGTGAGGTCAGGCTTCTGAAGTAGGCCATTAAGGATTGATTTGAGAATCTCCAGGCTACTAATGAAGAAAAATTGGAAAAGAGCTCTAAAGAAATATTATTAAAGGTTGGCTAGAAAGATGAAATGGTGTTAAAGAAAATTACAAAATTGGATGTAAAAGTGAACAAGGCTCTAACAATGAATTTGAATAATTTGAAAGGTGTATTGAATGAATTAGAAAAATTGTTGAAGATCTCAAAAGTATATGCCCTAAGCCTGAAGCTATTTCTAGGATAGAAGAAAGCTCCCTAGGAACTAACAAGGAGAAGAAAATTGAAAAGTGGAAGGGACTGAAGATTGAGACAACTAAGAAGAAGGATGAGGGCAAGATTGCCAAGGCTCATTGCAAACCTAAGGATTAAGAATTAAGCAATTCTTGAAATATTGTGGCCTCTTAGTCATTTGAAAATCTCTCACTTAAAACTTTAAACCTATTTTTAGATGCCCCCTTGGATGATGATAAAAAGGGGGAGAACAAAAAATGGCCTTTTACTATGTCCCTTTATGTTTGTTATTATTTTTGTTGTGTTTTTTTGTCTTTATATCTTTGTTATGTTATAATTTACTTGTTTCATTTTTTGTTTCTCTGTTTTCACACCTATTCCTTTTGTAAGCATTAGCTTAGGGAAGCTAGATTTTATATATTTATATATAAAAATTTGTGCCTTTTTGATATTCTTTTTTTCATGATTTATATCTTTATTATTTTTAAAATTTTTAATTTATAGCCAATAGATTCATGGGAGTATATTATATGACTATATTTTTTTAAAACCTAATTAGGATTTTACTTACAACATTCTTTATATAATCTTACTTTTGATTTTTATTTGTACCTATAGTTTTGTCATCATTAAGAAGGGGAAGAAAGTTAGCCTTATGGATTAGCAATCAAATTTTGATGATAACAAAACTGTGATAAGATGTAACAAAATATTACCAACACTTTTAGTTCTTGCCAAAGAATATCTATGGATGCCTAAGAGCACTACTATGCATAAAAGAGTACATCTTCAAAAGCCTAATTAATCCATAAATTTTAAGCACATACCCCAATCATCTAATGGTTGTCTAAAGGAAAACCACAGATGCTCCAAGCATCTATTGATTATGTAATTTAATGGTTAATACTCTTAGAATAAAAAATGGACCAGTCTCTTTGATCAAACGTGCATCATACTATCATTTTCAAAAAACAAACTCATTCGTGCAAAAATTCCCCTAAAATAGTTAGTAGCTTGAAAGAGTTCAGAAGTCTAAAACTTTAAGAAAGCATATTCTTTGACTTTTCACTTACAAACATTTTTAATTTTCCACATCTCAAAAGCTTCCAACAATTAGCAGTATGCTTTATGGACAATCCATAATTCCAACTAACAAGTGTCATCTTACTATTAAATCAATGTCTTAGCCCCCCTAACATTAGAGTTGTTTGTTATCTGTCAACTAAATAGAGCAGTTAGAAAGAGTCAAAATTTTAAATTAAAATTCCTCTATCTCTAACAAATATATTTTGAGAAAGCTCTATAAATGCCAATAAAAAATCATTTGTGAAGGTCGGGTCAAGAATTTTCTTATGATAAAGATATCTATTAACTTTTAAACTTTAAGAAGTGCATTTAAGCATTTAGTTCTCTTTGTTCATCATCAATTGAAAGAGTTTTGATCACTTCTTCCATCATTTCAAATGTGCATTTAAGTTTTAACTTTTTAAGCTTGAGTTTCTGAATTCTTTCCTTAACAAATCTGTCATTACATTTAAAGTGATTGATCTAAAATAGGAATTTGTAATAAATTAACTTTTGTTTCTTCATAATCTTTACCCATAACTTGTAAAGGTTCCAGACACCTGTATAAAGCTTAACCTAGGGTAACAACATCAACCCGATTTCTCTAATGGGTAGAAGACCTATTATTGATGATGATAGTGGTGATGAACTAAATTTTGGTATCGATCCAATTAATCCAGGCATGGATAGATTTGAGAGGAACCGAAACTACAACCACAATAGGCATAATGATGAATTCAAACTCAAAGTTGATATTTCTACTTTTAGTGGAGATCTTGATCTTGAGGTTTTCCTTGATTGGATTACTGAGGTTGATCGTTTATTTGAATTTATGGATATTCATTGTGAGAGTAGAGTGAGGCTAATCACTTTTCGATTCAAGGGAGGAACTTATTTTTAGTGAAAACAATTACATGAGAAGGTAGAGGCCCTGTTCAGTCATGGAGGTGCATGAAGCAATACTTAAAGGGTATATTTTTTATTTCTCATGATTATATATATATTAGTCTTATCAATATTGTATGCAATGGACAAGGACTGTTAATGAATATACATATGAATTTCTTTCTCTAGCTGCTTGTAATCAATTATTTGAAATTGATAATCAACAAGCAACTCGTTACTTGAATGGGTTGAGAGATAATATTTAATATAATATTGGGGTTCAGATGATATTGAGCATATAAGAGGTAAGTAATTTGACGTTAAAGGCTAAATTGATGTGTAACAAAAAAACCTAAGGGTGAGAGTTATAGACGATATGGGTGACAATAAACAAACAAATGAATGTGGAAAGCAAGTACATTCTACCCAACCGGCCAACTCGTCTATAAGAAATGTCAATGCAACCAAGATCACAAGGACCAGTATACAAAAGATAATGCTTCCTATTCTTCTAAAACAACCAATAATCTTTATACTATTCTTATACCTATGAAGTGTTTTGGATGTAATGAGCTTGGATATATGTCTAATGGGTGCTCAAAAGAAAAATGGTGAATGTGGTTAAAAGGTGAGAAGATGAAGTATATGATGATGAGGTATTTTGTGGTTCTAAAGAAGGGGACGATGATGACTTTGATCCTAATACTGAATATACTTATATTGTGAAAAAGCTCATGTTATCTTAAAAGCATGGTGATGGTACTCAATTGCATAAGCTTTTTCATATGCAATGTATGGAGAAGGGAAAAAGATGTGATCTTATCATTGATAGCGATGACCAATAGAACATAATCAATAGAGACATTACTCAAAGATTACAGCTGACTCCAGAAAAAATCTAAATTCCTACTCAATTGGGTGGATCAAAGAGGTTGGAGGCAATCAAGTGGAGGAGTGTTGTAAGGTGCCTTTCTCAATTGGTAAGTACTATGAAAAGGTCTATTGTGATATTGTTGATATAGATACATGTAGTCTTTTATTTGGTAGACCTTGATAATATGGTGCTGATGCTAAGCATATGGGTAGGAAAGATACTTATCAATTAGAAAGGGAGGGTGTGATTTATACTTTATTACCTTTGGAATCTAACCAACCCAAAGCTTCTAAAGTGGAGGGAAGAAATTTTCTTACTATAATGCATAATCCTAATGATTTAGTAAAAGAATTTAAGAACACTAGAGAAGTTTATATAATGATTGTAAAAGAGAAGAGTGTGAGTGAACCTTTGAATGTAACTGAAATTCCAATGGAGGTGCTAAACTTAATAGGTGAGTTTCGAGATATTATTACTAAAGATATACTAAAAGAATGTCCACCTTTGCTTAATATTCAACACCATATTTATTTGATCCATGGGGCTAGTTTACTAAATCTTTGAAATTATAGGATGAATCTTAAAGACAATGAAATTTTGGGAGAGAAGGTGAAAGAGCTTTTGAGAATGGGGTATATTCAAGCAAGCATGAGTTCTTATGTTGTTCTAGCTTTGTTGACACTAAAGAAAGATGGGAGTTGGAGAATGTGCTTTGATAGTCGAGCAATCAACAAGATTACCATTTTGGTATAAGTTTCTAATTCCTAGATTTGATAACATACTTGATTAATTGAATGGATCAATTGTGTTCACTAAAATCAATCTAAAGAGTGGATATCATCAAATCAAATCCATCCAAGAGATGGAGGAAAGACAACTTTCAAGATAAGGGATGGATTGTATAAGTGGTAAGTCATACCTTTTGGATCAAGTAATACTCCAAGAAAATTTCATGTGACTAATAAATCAGATACTATGTCCTTTCATTGGTAAATTTGTTGTTGTATATTTTGATAATAATAAGGCTATTGATAAACATGTTGATCATATTAAATAGGTGCTTAATATATTAAGAGAAAATAAACTATAGGCTAATATGAAAGATGTACTTTCATGAGAGATAGTTTATTATTTTTAGGCTTTATTGTAAGCAAACATGGGACTCGAATAGATGAAAAAAAGGTGAGAGCTATTAGAGAGTGGCCTACTCCTGAAAATGTAAATGATGTAAAAAGTTTTTATGCATTAACTACTTTCTATAGAAGATTTATCAAGCACTTTAGTTCCATCATGGCATCAACCATTGAATGTTTAAAGAAAGGCAAGTTTTAACGGGGTGAAGAATAAGAGTAAAGTTCTGCATTGATCAAAGAGAAGCTGTGTACTACACTTGTTTTGGCATTATCGATTTTTGACAAGCTATTTGAGGTTGAATGTGATGCTAGTGGAGTGAGTAAAAGTGTTGTTCTATTCAAAAGAAAAGGTTGGTCACTTTCTTTAGTGAGAAGTTATGTGAAGCTAAAAGTGGTCCCCCTATGACAAAGAGTTCTATATTATTGTGAGAGTTTTAATGGTGTGAAAGCATTATTTAATTACAAAAGAATTTATTCTCTATATTGATCTCCAAGCACTTAAATACTTGAGCAACCAAAACTAACCTAGAATTGATATGCATGCTAGATGGTCAACATTTATTGATTCATTTCCATACAAAATCTTGCATAAATCCGGATAAAACAATTGGATTGTTTTGAGTAGATGTGTGTATTTAATCAAGCCCCTTACTATTGAGATTATTGAGTTTGATTTCTTGAAAGATTATATGTTGAAGATGGAAACTTCAAGAAAATTTGGGCCAAGTGCAAGATCTAACAATCATGTGAAAATTTTTATTTGCATGGTAAAGGTCAATCGATTATATTTTTGTTGTGAATTAAAATGTAAATTAATGAAATCTAGATTCTTTTCCTTTTTTTTTCGGCATTTCTTAAATTCAATCAACTCATACATTTTTAATTGATCCTTTTTTTTTAAATCTCTGTTATGATTTGAAAAGATTTTGGCTGATGGAGTTTTGAAAAGGTTAAAAATTAACCATATTTATTAAAATTTTTTGGCAAATTCCATTTTTCAAATAAATACATTTCTTATATAATTTGAGGAACATGTTTTTTAAAAAATCCAAGTACATAGTTAATGAGGTGTTTACATTACTTTATTAAAAATATTTTTGAATAATTTTTTATATTTTATTAAAAAAAAATTTCTGAGAGAGGGAGGTGTTCTATCCTGAGTCTATTACTCAGAGTTGCACCTACTACTAAGCTAAGCCTTAGTGTGAAATTATTTAAAAATTCTTTTTTAAAACTACATTTTCAAAAACAATGTAAATTTTATTTTTTTTTTCAAAAAATAGTAGATTTTTTTTAAAAAATAAATCAATTAAATTTTTTAAAAAAAATTAAATGATTTTATAGTAACAAGTCATTAAAGCAAGTCCAAAAGCCTCCTAAATCTTACTCTCTATTGTACCATAAATAAGTAACTCTTAATTTTAATTTACTTCAAAATTAATATATGTTCTAACAATGACTTCCTATTTCTCTCTTTATTAATTTTAGAATGGGAGATAAATGATTTACGAGTCATGATGTCTATAGGCTCTAGGGGAACCCTCAAGACAACTTGTGGCTCACACTTCGTCTTCTTAGTAGATTCCTAGAATTACAAACAAGGACACAGGGTGATGCCTAATGGCAAACACTCCAGTTCCTAAGTCAGTAGGACGATAATAGATGACTATAAAATGGTAGAGTGATAGTGGAGAGTAGAATAATTAACATTTTCCCTATGCTAGCATGAAGTATATATAGCTGATCACACACTGGCCCTATCCCTAAAATCTCAGTAAGATAGGGATTATTCCCTAAAATGTTGAAGTACAACTTAGATAACCATGTTTCTTGGCACAACATTCGAATAGGGGACTCACATCCAATGATTATCTGACGACCTTCTAGGTCTGGATGACCCCTCAACTGTAATGCTCAGCTCATCCTCATAACATTCCAAATCATAATTTCTGGGTCTTTGGGGTCTTATATGGACGACCTCTAGACCCTAAGAGTTTGCGGGACCTTTTCCAAGTGCTTTAACTATAGGCTCAGTCATACTAATTGATCAAGGGCGATCTGACAATTAACCTTGTCAATGGCTCTCCCGCCTACTTTTTTCGAATGTCTAAGGGTCTCTGACAGGGAGACTCGTTGTCCCCTTTTTTGTTCGTTATTATTGCAAAAGAGCTTTCTCAATTACTCTACAAGGAAACTTCATCAAATCTCTTTACTGGTCTCAAGGCTTCCAATTCTAGCGTACCCATCCCCTTATTACAATTTGTAGACAGTACTATAATATTCTACCAGGCTGAATTGTCTTATTTGGAAAATATCAGAAACTAACTTTTGTGCTTTAAGATGTTATTAGGTTTGAAGGTGAATTGTTATAAAAGTGCAATTGCTGGATTAAACAACACTACCTATTGGATTGAAAGAGCTGCACTGCTACTTGAATGTCGATCCGCCACTTTGCCTTCAAAATATCTTGGTCTTCTATTAGGAGCAAATCTGAAGAAGAATTCGACATAGGAACCAATTTTAGAGAAAATTCGAGCAAAAATTGCACTATGGAAAGCTAGAAACCTCTCTCTTGCAGCTAGACTTACTCTAATAAAATCAGTTCTATATAGCCTACCACTATATTATATGTCCATTTTTCAGATTCCCAAAGGTGTGGCAAATGAAATTGTAAAGCTTCAAAGGAATTTCTTTTGGGAAGGTGATGAGGTTAAAAGGAAGATACATTATGTTAACTGGATTATAATAAAAAAAAATGAAAGCACTTGGTGGGTTGGGGGTCAGTTCATTACTTGATAAAATAAAGCATTACTCTTCAAAGGGGTGCAACATTTGCTGGAAAATAATCAGCCCTTACGGAAGACAGTTGTGAGATCTAAATACAACTTATCATCCATTTACTCTATTCACAATTGTCCAAACTTATCACCTATTTGGATAGCTATCTCTAAGATGAGCTTCGATGATCCACTTGCATTGAAAATAGCCAAAGAAGGGTTAAAGTTCTAACTAGGTAATGGGCTGACCATTGATTTTGGATCGATCCTTGGCTAGATTCTGATCCTCTAAATGTAAAATTTTCAAGATTATTCTCCCTTACTAACAATAAGGAGGCTCTCATTAGTGACATGGGTGTTTGGGAGAATGAAAATTGGCACTAGAAATTTTGTTGGAGAAGAGCCTTATTAAATTGGAAAGAAAATCAGTTGGATATGTTAAAGTTTACCCTTATGTTAGTTGAACCTGACATTTCAGTGGAGGATAAGCTACTATGGAGCTTTAAAGTGAGTGGAAATTTCTCGGTCAAATCGCTCTGCCATCAACATGAATTATAGAAATTAGTAGTTTTAACTCCTATCTGGCCATGTGTGTGGCAGAACATAGCTCCCATAAAAATAGAAATATTTATGTGGTTAACTTTGTTAGGAAAAACTAATACCAAGAGTAATCTTGCCAAGAGAGGAATTATTGATCAAACTTGTGATGTATGTCTTATTTGTAATGTGCCGCCAGAAACCGTCGATCATATGTTCCTGAATTGTCGCAAAATTAGGGTACTGTGGAGTAACATTGCAAACTAATGGGGAAGATTGAGGGTAATTCCTTCTCGAATCACCGACCTTTTCGGTCTTTGGGAAACTTTCTCAGCTAGAAAGTTTTAGAAAAAATGTTGGCTCGTATTGTTCTTTGATGTTATTTGGTCAATATGATTGGAATGATATAGAGTTATCGTCAACAATTCACCTTTTAATTTGAATAAACTGTATGACATCATCCTAGTTAGATTATTTTTTTGGATTATAGCCCATGATGCTTCCTTCCCTTATTCAAGCAACTAACTAATCTCTTCATCAAATTGTATTTGGCATTGGGAAACTAGAAAAATGTACAAACAACCCATAATTTGGATTGCTCTTCTTAGTTCTTCCTTTAAATGGAATGTTGACGGATCATCATTTGGGAAACCGGGGCTGGCAGGTATGGGGGGAGTTCTTAGAGACTCAAATGGCTTTTTTCTATCCATCTTTTCTTATCCGCTTGGTGAAAAAGACTCTAATGAAGTAGAGGTTTCAACTATTCTCAAGGCACTGTAAATTTCAGATGATAACAACTTTTTAGAAAATCGTTATCTCTTGATTGAATCAGATTCCTCCTTAGTAGTGGGGTGGATTAATTCCCATTCAAAGTGTGGCACCTAGAAGTTCTAGAAGATGATTGCCTCAATTAGGCGATATTCAGAGAAAAGTGCAAGCTTTCATGTTTATCATGTCAAAAGGGAAGCTAACTCAACCGTTGATTGTCTCGCTAAATCTGGAGTATCAAGAAGCAATGATTTTGTTGCATGGTTTCCTTAATAAAGTATGGGGAAACAGGTTTGCATTTTTATATACAATTGCAGGTTGCCTTATCTATAAATTTGTTGAATATCTCCTAACTTGTGGTGGAGGCTTTGAGGGAGAGTTGAAATTTGTCAATCTATACTGTTTATATTGTGAGAAAGATTACAAAAGGATGGTTACCGTGTGCAAGGACGTAGGAAGGGGGTGGCTAGTAGGGGGACACAACCACCCCAAACTTATTTATTTTAGATATAAAAGTCTTACATAGCTCTTGCAAAAGCTGTGAAATAGCCTCTGCAAAAGAAAGATATTAAATAGTGTTGAATATTAAAAAAGAAAAATTGAACAAGTAGAAAGACGTGTAGCTAGGGAAAAGAAGAATTTTTTTTAAAAATTATATTGTAATGAGACCCACTACTAAATGAAGTAAGAAACAAAATTTATTCTTCTTATTTGATTTTAAATCATTCCTATATTTAATAAAATAATAAATAATTTTTAATTAAAAAAAATTTTGGTCAAATCAAATATTAACTTTCCATTTTTCCTATACGAATTTACATAGTTGCTTGTTTTTATTTAAAGAAAAAAACATGTTCTTTTTCTCCAATCTTCAAAACTTTAAAACTTCACATTCACAATTTCCAATAAATTATTACAGTTACAATTTAACCTTCACTACAACAAATTAGATTTAGATATTGAAAGACTTATTCTATTAAAAGGTGCATATCATCTCAACTCTATTTTTCAAGATTTTATTTTTTTAGTGTTAATATTATTAGATAATACTTTTACTAAATTCTTGTTTATTAAATTATTAAATTTTTAGAAAATAATTTTGATTAAATTATTATGGTTATATTATAGATGAGTAGACACAAAAAAATTGAAGATTTTTTCAAGAAATCAAGTTCTAAAAGTGTTGAACATGTTGATTCTAACACATCAAATCCAACACCAATTGTTGAAATTCAAAATAATACATCTAATTTTTTAAATATTGCAAGTTCAAGTACTGAAGAACGTCCTACTAAAATTTTCCGATCAGAGTCTAGCGGATCATCTTTCATTGAACGTGATCCTGGGAAAAGAAAACAAATTTGAGACCATCCTGAACATGAATGAACTGCAATTCGTAAAGCTTATATTAGCGAGGGTCTATATGAATAGAATTCGTTAACGTATCCTTTGGAAAAGAATCGTCGACGATTTCAGTCTTCTGGTTTAATCAATTTCTTGATTGGCTAGAGTATTCTCCTACAATAGATGTTGCCTATTGTCTTCTTTGTTTTCTATTTGTTAATCCAAGTGTGTATCCAGGAGCAACTATATTCATAGTAAAAGGATTTCGTGCATGGAAAAAAGTAAATGATGGAGAAAATTGTGCCGTACTCATATTGGAAAGAGTTCTAATTCATCTTATCAAGTTGCTCTTAAAAAATGTCTTGATCTCATGAAACTAGAACAACTTATTGATAAGATGATATAAGAACAGTCTCATGAGGAAAGAAATAAGAACCGTTTACGACTAGAAGTGTCAATTGATGCTGTCAAGTTCTTAACTTTTCAACAATGCCCGCTATGAGACCATGATAAGAGTGTGGATTCATTAAATGGAGGTAATTTTCTTGAATATTTAAAGTCTATTAGAAAATAGAGTAAGAAAGTATGTGATGTTATATTGGAAAATGCCCCTGGAAATGCTTCTTACACTTCTTCACAAATTCAAAAAGAGAGACTATCCATTTATGATGGTAGAATTCATAGTGTCATTCGTAATGAAATTAGGGATAAAAAATTTTGTATAATTATTGATGAAATAAAGGATATAACTAAGAAAGAGAAAATGGCAATTGTTTTTAGGTTTGTGGACAAGGATGGTTACATACAAGAACGTCTTTTTGATTTGGTTCATGTTTTGGAGACTAATGCATCAACTCTAAAGAAAGAGATTGAAAATTATCTCTCCAACCATACTTTAAATGTAGAAAGTATTTGAGGTCAATGATATGATGGAGCAAGTAATATGCATGGAGAATGGGCAGGATTGTAAGCTCTTTTCCTAAATGAATGCCCATATGCTTATTATGTACATTGTTTTGCTCATAGGCTCCAATTAGCATTAGTAGCTGCATCTAAGGAGGACATTTTTGTTCATCAATTTTTTTTTTAAAGTTAACACAAATAGTTAATATTGTCACTTCTTCTTCAAAGAGGGGGAACTTGAAAGATTGATGGAACTTAATGATTTGGAAACTAGAAGAGGGCTAAATCAAGTTGGAACTCTTAAACACGCGGAGGACACTAGATGGAGTTCTCATTTGGGTTCTCTTAGAGGTATACTAAAAATTTATAAGGCCACTTGTTTGGTTTTACAATGCATAATAACTGAAGGTAAAAGAAGTCAAAGAGAGAAGTATCTACAACTTACGATGATATGACTTATTTTGAGTTTGTACTCGTCTTACATCTCATGGTGGAAATATTGGAAATCACTTATGATATTTGATGTGTTTTTTCTCTAGCTTACTTTTTTCTGATGTATATATTTTTATGCTCAATTTTCACACCCGCAAGTGTACGAGATCATATCAAGTAATAAAAACCGGTAAGTCCCGATATCGTTCTCCCAAAGAAATTTCTTTGCAATTCGTTCAACCAAACATCAACTCAGTCTCCTATTCTATTGTCTAGCCGACAATAATTTGAGATTTTACGAACTAAGAAATTAGACTAACAAAAACGTAACAAAATGCAGAGAAACTTGCAAATCAAATATGGAAACTAAAATAGATTTTTAAAGCAATCTACCTAGACTTCAACTCGTATTACTCAAATTTCATGGTTAATCAACACATCAATGAAGTGGGATTTTTCATCAATTATAGGTTTAAATATTTCTCAAGCAATTAATCTCTTAATTCCTAAGTAATAAGATAGAATCTCTTCTCAATCTTATTCAATTAGAAAAAGCATGAAGATCTAATGAAAAATGTGTGAACCCTAGGAGTTTGTGAATCTATCTCTAGTAGACACAACAATCATATTAAACTCTTGAGTGTTCTACGTTTAAACCATCTATCTCTAGTAAAATTTAAACAACATAAACCAACAACCCACTAGTAATGCAATTGATTTTCAGATTAAATAATCAAGAGATAAACTTAATGAAAAATCAAATATTCATTGAATAAAAATTGATTAATCCATACAATTGAGTAACACTCGTCTAATCTAGGCAGATAATAACGTTTAGTTCATAATCAAAACAAAAGAATAAGAAAAGAGTAAGAAGTTGTAGAAACCCATGAAGTTCATGATAACTTTAATGGATTTCCACTCAAATCTCCCTTATTCCACCTTTGATTCAGTGATAATCTTTGTAAATCTCCTTTAGAAGCCTTCATTGACTTGTTTTTCATCTCTCTAGGTCTGTTTCTCAGCCTCCAGAACCCTTTTCTGATGTGTTTTCAATGCCCTTTTATATTTGGAGTCTAATAGGATTCTATTTCTTTAGGGTTTTTACTGAAAAATAGGTTCCTGTAAGTTGGCACGGGCGACTGCCCATGTGAGAGGACTGCCTGGGGTTGATAGGCAGTGGCCTGCCACGGAAGTGGCACGGACCGTGGGAGGCTACTGCCTTCCCCCAGTTTTTCTGCCACGGGCCACTGCTGGCTGCCACGGCCGTGGCAGCCAGCGCCGTGGGAGGCAGTAGCTTCCCACGGTCCCTACTATGGCCATGACAGGGCCCGTGGCAGGCTACTGCCTGGCCATGATTATTTCCAGCCTCCCATAGGTTGTGCTACCATTGGCACGGCCGTGCCAGCGCTCGTGGGAGGTGTTGTTTACCATATTCGCTCCGTTTCAGCGCATTTTCTTCGTCTTTCAAGCTCAGACTTCAAAATAATCCTTCCTAACCTTGGATTCCAATTTATTTCTTGAAAATAAATGAAAACACTTAGAACAAACAAATCAAACTCAGATTAAAGCACAAAATCATAAAGAAAATGGGGTATAATAATGCGTAATTTATTAATTATCAATCTTTGTCGGGCTTTACAACTAAAATCACAAGATATATTAAATGATATGCATTTAGTATAAAAGACAAAGAGCTTGATTCAAAAATTTAGAGAAGATGGATGGGATCCTTTGATATAGAAGGTAAAATTATTTTATGAAATTCTTGAAATAGATTTACCTGATATGGAAACTCATTATACTGCTAATCGGGGAAGATTTTGAATGAAAAAAGATTGTGTCACAAATAGACATTATTTTCGAGTTGATGTGTTTATTACTGCTGTGGATTCCTAGTTGCAAGAATTAAATTATAGATTCAAAGAAGAAATGATTGAGTTGCTTGTTTTGAGTTCATCTTTAGATCCAAGGGGGAATTTTCTGGGATTTCAAGTCAATGATATTTGCAAAGTTACTAATAAATTTTATCCTGATGATTTCACAAAGCAAGAACAATTACATTTAAAATATCAATTGCAACTCCTTGAGCTTGAGTTACATAGTGATCCTGACTTAAAAAGGATGAAGTTTATTTCTTGAACTTTGTCAATGGTTGGCAAAATAAAAAAGGTTTGTGATATATCACCTTATTGATTGATTGATTCGACTTGTTTTGACACTCCTAGTATCTACTGCTACTACGAAGCGTGCATTTTCAGCTATGAAGTTTATAAAAACTACACTTCGCAATAGAATGGATGATGATTATCTAGCAAATTCTTTGATTATTTACATTGAGAAGGAGATTGCTATAATGTTTGATATATATTCAATAATAGATGAGTTTTATGTCATGAAAGAACGTCAAGTACAACTTAGGCTCCCTAATAGAAATATTAACAAAAAAAAAACATAATTATATTATGTAGGCATTTGATATTTTTAGATAATTTTTTAAATTTTTTACTTTTTTTTTTGTTCTTTATTATTTCCTAATACTGTGATTAAATATTTTTTTTTATTTTATTAAATTTAATTTTAATATAAGTATTGTTTTTCGCCCCAACTAGTCTAAAATATTGGCTACGCCATTGACCGTGTGATGAGTGTGCTGCAGCTTTGATTGAATACTTGATGGCCCTCGAAGATGTCATTGAATGGAGTAGGTGAATTTATTATAATTTTAGCAAGTGCTGTGTTGCTTGGCCATTAAAATCATACTCTGCCGTTTTGAGTGGACTGCCACAGGTTATAAATTTATTAAAACTCAGCAAAGTGGTGCCGTTTTGGAGACACTCTTAAAGCAAGGAATGGATGGGATGGTGCTATTTTAGTGTTATTTGCTTACCCAATTAAAATTGGAATACTGCAGCACTTTGTTTACTAGGTTCTTGATTACTTAGCAAAGTGGTGCCGTTTTGGAATCTTGGCAATACTTAGTTTTGTGCCTAGTGTTTATTTTATTAATTTCCTTTGCCCTTATGTTCAGTATTTTCTTGTACTTGGTTCAGATGATTCTTTCACATAAGTTTCTGGCTTATTAGGAACTCGAGTGTATGGGGCGTCCCTAATGGCATTGCATGTTCTCTTAGCTAGAAATATATGTTTTTTCCTTTTATTAAAAAATTAATAAAAAAATATAATTGCTATAAAAAAAAGGCAACCTAGGGATTCTTTGAGATGAACTCTCTTTAGGGGTGAGTAATCAAGTCATTTTCTCACTGTTCAAATCTAAAGAAAGAGAAAAATTTAATTTAAAAGACTGTTGGACTTCACCTTGATAAAAAATGCATGAAATGCATTGACTTTGTCATATGAATTTGTTTGGTACAGGCTATGCCATTGCGAGAGAAGAAAATTGAATATGAGGAGAAGAAGGATGATATTTGCGTAAGAGAGAGAAAACTGAAGGCATTTGCAACAATTGTTAGATCTGTATAGAAGGTAAAGATGAAAATATTTGATTTTTAATTAATGAGGATGAAAATAATTAGATTTGGATTTTGATTTTTAATTGACGAGGATAAAAATAATTAGATTTGGATTTTAGTAGTTGAAGATGAAGACAATTTGATTTGCAATGGATGAAGATGAATATAATTACATCTGGTTTTTCTAAAAAAAAAATTATTATCCCAACAAGAAGACAGTTAGATTCGGGTTTATTTTTTTTATTAGTGATGCGTGTAATGGAACCACGCTTGTTGAAGACTAATTCCTCTAGTTGGATTAGAACTACTTGCACAGGAAGAACACTGGTCAGGAATAGCCTGACGTTGTATCTGGCGATAACACTCTGACGCTCTAGTCAGAATCTCTATTAAGATAGAAAAGCTCTCAAAGATGGATTTTAACTTAGAGTGTACTTTATGTGTAAAAGTTACCTGTTATGATACTTTAGACATTGTATTTATAGGATGAATACCCTGTTAGTGGGACATGTGTCTATTACAGGTGCATTGCAGGGTACCATATGATAGGACTTGTGACATATATCCCTAGTGATCCCGAGCCACCGAAGGCTAATAAGATAAATCCTGTTGGATGTTTGGGGTTTGGACAGAATTAAGGTATTGAAGGGCTCGGACGAACACTAAATAATTAGTTGTCTAGTGTTAATCCGTATCAACTACCATTAGCCAGTGCTTTACATGGTGTTTTTTTAAATTTTTATTAATATATTATTTTATTAATTTAATTATAATTTTAAAAAATTATTTTTATAACTAAACGTTATAAATATAACTAAAATAATTAAATACATTATTTAATCAACAATTGAAATTATTTTATTAAAAATACTATTTTAATTAAAAATAAATATAAAAAATTATATAAATAAATATGTCAATAATATTAGATACTTATAGCATTAAATACTATATTTTTGATATTTTTTATTATTATATTTTAATTATAAATATAAAATTTATAAAATAAATAAAATAATACATGTGACCTAAAATAATATATTTAATTATTTGAATTATAATCAAAGTTATTTAAAAATTAAAATAAATTAATTATGATTTAGAAAGAAAGCTTTAATGTATAAATTAGAAGTTTATTTGGTAAATAAATAAATTATTAATTAACATTCACTTAGTTATTTTTATTTAGGATATATTATATGATTCTTTACACTTTTTTGAACTAGAGTTTTTCTTAATGTGTTTCGTACATTGCTAATATGTCCCGATTATATATATAAAATAAATTAAATAACATATAAATTATAGTTATAATTTTAAAAATTTAATGATTGGCCAACAGTTGCTTGTAAAATGCGCACATCACGAATGTGTTATGTTAGTATAATTAATTTCTACATATTAAAATTCATTTATAGATATAAATGATTTATTGCAAATTATTTATTTGTGCCTGTTATTATCCATTGAAAATTCAAATAAATGAGCATTATTCCGTTAGTACAAAATAAAAAAAGAAATTATTTGTGCTTGAACTATATAAACACATATGCATTATACTTGTAAATAATTTGTTTCAAACGACCTTAATAATTATCTATAAGTTTGTTTCAAAAAGAATTTTATTGCTTGTAATTACTTAATAAAAAATTAATAATTATCTATTAAAATTTTTAAAAGAAATTTTAATTTTTTTACTTGCCACTATTTTAATAATGATAAGTTGAAATTAAACAATAATGCTTAAAATATGGTCCAACCATAATACTTAATCTGTATTTTGTAATTCATTAGAATTTAAAGCTTTATTCAGTAAAATTAGACACCTTGAAATATATAACACTGCATAAAATTTGAGCATTCAATTTAGAATAAAAAGTTCATTGTCTAAATTATTACACACTATCCAATTTTTATATTATTTAAATTATTAAGGACAAATAGAATGATTAGAAATATATTACATCTATAATTTAGTAAAACTGTAATTAGAGAAGGAAATATAATTTGATTGAATTTAAGTATTAAATATCTAATAAATTTATAATTATTTTTAAAATTAATTTATAATTTAATTTTTAACAAACAAGGTAGCAACCTAGTTTGGATGCTTGGGTGTGGTCACTCAATTTTCATTAAAAAAATAATAATTTAAATATAAATTATAATATTCAAATGATAAGAAATTTTAAAAATTTTTTTATTTAAATTTATATAATCCCAAATTTAAATATTTTTATATATTTAAGATTAAAACATATCAAAATAATTTCTCTTAATAAAAATTTATTCAATTATATAATGTAAAATAATTTTTATAAATATGCTTGAGTATGGAAAACATTAGCATAAAGGATTTAAGAGAACTAATTAACTACCAATATCTAATTTTTTTTTCTAAAAAAAAAAGAAACAAACAATTCAAAATTACAAAATAACTATAGTACAAATTATAGAAATTGTTTATAAATGAATTTACACAAATAAACAGCTGAAATATTTCGTAATATCGAGAATGTATATGTACTTTAGCATATTCTTTTAATAGTGATTTAAATTTATAAACAATAATTTATTTAGTCATGTTATGTTGTTTTTTATTTATATTTTTTGGATGATGATATGAATAATTTTAATTGGATTTTACAATTGAAATAATTAATAGATGTAGATGTAATTAATATGGACAATGCTGACTGATATTTTCCATTGAAATAATGTATACTTATGAATAACTTTAATTGACTTTTTCAATTCAACTATTATAAATAATATACACTTTTTCTTATTTTAAAATTGAATCATTTTATGGCATGTTTTTCATATTAAAGCTGGACGTTTGAGAAAAAAAAATCTATATATATATATATATATATATATATATATATATATATA
>CAOJBK011127863.1:0-10224 GCA_948294925.1 Codiaeum variegatum | reverse complement strand
TAAAGAGAATATGCAGAGAATATTCTTTTTGGAGATGAAAATAGAGTAATACGTTGGAGATGAATTTACTGCATTTTACTGTAGATACTCCAAAATAGAGGAAAGTACACTGTAAAATAGAGACTACGTTGGAGATGGCCTAATAGTAGATCAAGAATCTTTTGTACCTACTTTTATTTAATTATTTTATTTATTTTATTAGTTTTTTAATTAATAAAATAAAATTAATTTGTCATAAAATTTATATTTTAAAGTCAAAATAACATTTTAACAAAATTTCTGTACTCATTTTCTTTTTTTTTTTAAAAAAAAAAAGACTTTTGTCTATTCTTTCATTATATATTACTTACAAATATGTTATACTATTTTAATTTTTATAATTTAAAATATATTTAGTTAAGTGTTTATTGATTTAATGGATTATATTTACATGTGTTTTATTTATTGATTTAGATTAATTTACTAAGTATTTTTAAAGTTGATGATAGTGATGATTAGTTATGATCACTTTAATATATTATATTCATTTTTTTAATTAACTCAAATTACTTTTATTAATATTAAATTATTTTCTTAATTAGCAGAATCCGACGATCGATGAATGAATTTCGACAACTACTGCCTGGCAGATGCTGATTTAAATTCAGTCAGCTATCATCATAATTGAACAATATAATTTAATTATTAAAATTATTCAAAAATAATATTTGATAATATTTTTTAAATAAATTTCATTTATGTAATTAGTATAAATTAATTAAATATTAAAATAAAAATATTTATTATTTTACATTATATTATAATCAGGGAGGATCGGTAAAATTATATTATTACCCTCCTTATAGTCTTCTTAATTATTATGTTATATAAGATTATTATGGTAATTTAATTAATTATTAATTTAAAATATATATCATAATATAATAGTAAAAAAATAAGAAAGATAATAGAAATAGAATTATATTTATTATAATTTTTTAATAAATTTTATTTTATAAATTCTAATTAAGAATTAATTTAGATTATCTTCTCATATTAGAAATATGAAGCTTAATCATAATATAATTCTAATTAAGAATTAATTTATATTATATTTTTTCATTAGAATTATTAAATATGTACTCTATAAATATAGACAAAATATACTTCTAATCATTCTGTTTTGTTAAATTAAATTTATTTGTTATTATTGGTTATATTTTTTTATTCATAGAAAATAATTTAGATTTTGATAATAAAACAATTGACATTATTGGTTTTTACATAAATTTTGGTTGATATTAAAATTATTGTCATTAATTTTTGTTATGTATAACTATAATTATAATATATATTTTAAGTTTTATAATTTATTATATTTATTTATTTTTTATAATTTTTAAGTGATAAAATAATTTCAGTTTTGATATAGAAAGTCGTCATAAACCGATGGAACAAATATGTTTTTCTCTTTTTTTTATACTAAAATTTTAATTAAATTTATTATAGTTATTAATTTTTTAATAAATCTTTATACACAAAAGAATTAAAATTTTAATATGAAAAAATATCATAAACCTATGAAATAAGTACGTTTAGAAATTTGTTTTTGGTTCATATTAAATTTTCAATTAAATTTAAGAATATTTAGAATAATATAAGTTCAATAGGATAAGAAGACTGACAAAAAAAATTGACATTGAGAAATTAAAAAAAATATTGGCTAGGTTTTTATAATACAATAAACCATTGTAATCAATTTTTTTTATATAGTTTATTTGTGTAGTGGTTTTAATAATTGAAAATTAAAATATTTCTAAATAATTTATTACTTCCATTTTTATGGTTATTGAATATATATGGAGTCAATTGTAATAGATTAATAGAATTAATTTAGATAGGTTTTTATAAGAATAAAAATATATAAATAGAAATTTAAATTTTATTAAATATATATTACACTATGATATATATAATCTAAGTTTTTAAACTCAAAATAATATGATACTAACTAATTATACACTACATATATAACGAAACACTTTGATATTGAAGAAACTAGTATATATAAATGCACTTTATCATATATTATATGTTTTTTTAATCGTGATAAATAATTTAGATTTTGATAATCAAACAATTAACATTCTTGAATCTCAAGGGGCATGAAAAATGAATGTTATGATTCTACTTGTGAGTTGTGTAAAAAAGTCAACAACAAAAAAAAATTGTTTGGATATGTGTGTTGTTTCATTTTTTAGGATTTATATTCGTTTTTAATTGAAGGACGGGATTTATATTATTTTAAACTATGTTTAAGTCTTCTTGATTGTAAATAGATTGATTTCTTGATTTGTTATTATAGTCGTTTTGTTTCATTAATTTAATTTGATTTATACAATTATTTGTTGTATGAGACAACATATTTCAAGAATATATTGAAAAAAAAAACTTTAATTTCAATATACATACACCAATCTCCTTGAAAAGATTTCAATTTTTTTATATATAAGAAAAGATTTTGATTTATTTTGTTATTTTAATTCTTCAAATTTAATATGACGATTAAGACAAAAAAAACGTAAATATATCTCTTTGCTTATTAATTTTTAGCAATATTTATTTATTAATTTTTTTATTTGAATTTATTTTTATATTTTCTTTTACTATAAAATTAACTTATAAAATAATCATGAAATAATAAAATATAATATTATTTTTTCTAATATGTTATAACGAGGCATATTATTATAATTTTCTTTATTGTTAGATTATTATGATAATTTTATAATTTATTAATTATAGATATAAATAATATAAACATATGTTTTTTTGAAGAAATATTAAAAACATGTGTTAAGTTTTATTATAATTAGAACAATAATTATTAGCTCTAACACAAACTAGCATTAGGATTGAAAGGAAATTAAAAAAAGGAAATAATTATATAAATAGGAAACAAACTAATTATTAGGCAGTATTAAAATAGAGTTGGATGGTTTCAAAAAAAAATTATGTCAAGTTCAATTAAATAGAATATATAACGAGATATCTAGTAATGTGCATAACACGTTTTTTAAAAAATTAGTATATATATATATATATATATATATATTGATGCATGATATTTTGTCACATAGTTTAAATATAACTCTTCTAGTTTGGTTGTATATACTTGCAAGATAGAAAGACGGTCAGGGGTAGTTGGATGCTTGTTCGGCTATAACTCTCCGACGATCAAGTCAATAACTAGAGAGGAGTTTAGTAAATCCTCTCAGAAATGGAACTGTGGCTAGTATGTTTTCACTTACTTGAATGAGGTGTTTTGAAGGTTATTTATAGGGCTAAGTCCCTATAACTGGGACACATGTCCACTTGGGGTAGGCTATCAAGTACCCTTAATGGGACTATGACGTGACTAAGGGTTGGTGACTAATGTTGTCAGCTGTTTCTGTCACACGTCTGAACCCCAGAAGGCTAATAGGCCAAACTTTTTGAAGGTTTGAGGCTCGAGGAATGATTAGTGCACTTGTAAGATTCGGTCTAACTGCGAACCCTTAGCTGATGTTGAACCATACTAAGGTAGGGCCATATCAGTAGTCTTCCTTTAGTGTTAGCACTTGAAGGCTCGCAACTCAAAGAGCACTTGAGGGATGTCCACCGAACTTGGCGTAAAATCTCCATTGTTTGAGTGGGTGATTTTGAATTTTGAATTTCAAATGGATTGGTGTCAAGAGGTTCGTGTCATTCCTGAACAGACCAGACGTGACCTTTTGCCTGATTCGGATAAGACCGTTACGCTCTCCTATGTAACTATGCCTTTATGGCTACCAATTCTTTTCTGCCACGTGGTGGGATGCTTCAAACCTTCTTAAACCTCTTTGTATCTAGTGAGCCCTATATTTGGTGCTTCCAGAAGAAAACACTGTAAACCTTGTTTAGAATAAAGGAAAATAAGGGTGACGACTAGAATAACAAATTTTTTATTATGAAGGTACTGAAGCCCCTCAACAAGGGTCGGGTGGGCTTCAGGTTCACTGGTAAATACAGAGGGGTGCCCAGGGTTGAGAAGCTGGAGAAGAATTTGACCCTCTCTGATGTCCAAGGCATTTAAGTCCTTGCCTCTTACCATCGCTCCTTCGACCGAGGCCTTATAATGAGCTCCTCATTCCTTCATCACGTTGACAGGTCTTACTCCTTGCCCCACAACGTGTGAAGGACTTTTAGTAAGACTTCTCCACTCTGTGTCTTGATTTCTATATCCTCTTTTCCTGTACTAACCTCTGACTTGTTTGTAGAGCCTCTAGTGGATAAGAAGGCTAAGGGTGTGTTGAAGGAGGTCATGAAGTCCATGGTGGAGGCGTTTCCAGAGGCGAACCTCCCAATCTGCCCCATCAACAATAAGGCCTCCTTGCCCATCCGATGCTTTAAGAATGGGTTATTGAGGATACGAGCCCTTAAGGAAACTCAAGATGTCATCGCCTCAAGGAGATGGAACTTAGAGGAGTTCATGTACTAGTACTTGAAGAACTTTAGGCCCCAGAAGGAAGACTTGGATTCCTCCTCTAAGCATGATTCGATAGCCCTCATACTCGCAGCTACTGAAGACAAGGGTGAGGAAGTAACTAGACGTGCTGAGGGCAATACTGAAGATATAGCCATGGAGGAGCTTCTTGGGGAGGAGCCCCCTAACGAGCTCCTAGTCTGAAAGTGAGGGTCCATCAGCATTGTTGAGCATGCTGGAAGGAGTAAGGGAAGGAAACTCAAGAGGCTTCACAAGGGGCCTACGAGAGTCGAGGATGCCCAAGCTTTGGCGAGGGAGGGTCCTTTATGGTTGGAAAGGTAGACATGATGGATGGGCTCATGAGATACCATGTAGCCTTTGCCCGAGTGCATTGCAAGGTCCTGAGTTTTTTGGATAGGATAGCCCTCAATCGGCAGTCTTTCCACAAGCTTACTAGCCAGTACTACCAGCACATCCAAATGGTAAAGGACGGGTCTTTACTGTCGTAGTAGTACAAGGGTTTCTCCAAGTTTCAGCCTTCCGAGGTTGTCAAGAACTTGGCGCAATGGAGCATCCTCACCCCTGAGGACATATCAAAGGCATATAAGGTTGCAAAGGTTTTGACTAAGGTGCTGACTTAGGCTCCACATCAGCCTTCTTCTGAAGTGCTTCCTCAAGGTATGAAAGAGGATTCCATTTTTTCCTTCATCATTTATTCTTAGTTATTTATACTCATTTTGTTATAATTCCATTTAAAGGGGACATTCCAGCTGGTCCGGTTGGTGGAGCTGAAGTAAGTGCTCATTCTACTTCAGTTCTACTTATGACCGGGCTTGCCTTTGTGAGGGAGATGATGGAGACCTAAGGGGTTGGAGGGGCTCAAGAGTCCCTTTTCAGGCTTTTACAGCCATCTAAAGCTGTTCAATAGGTTGTTGAAGTTCATGCGGGGGAGGGGGGTGGATCAGTCTATGGCCCTCATGACCGTTGAAGCTGAGCTCGACCTTAGGGGCCTTGCTGAGGAGTTCATCGATCTGCCAGCTTCACCAGCTGAAGATGAAGGGATCATTAAAGCTGGGAGGCCAGTTTAAGTTCCTGCCATGGATGGAAAGGTGTACATAGACATATGTGGTGATACTCTCCCCATTCCTTCCGCCTATGGAGGGAACTTGTCTGCTAAATTATCCCAAGGTCTACCTACTTAGTCCTTTAAGGATGGTTCTTCAAGTCCTCTGAGCATGTTCATCTCCAGAGACCAAGCTCCACATGCCTTAAAGGTTTCACTTTCCTTATTATTTTTTTAAAACCTTTTCTTACCCTCTTCTTACTTGTAGGAGGTTGTTGTTCATTTGAAGGGGCTGCTCAATAACTTGGAAGCTAGTCGGGCCTCAAATGCAATGCTAGAGAAGCAAGTGACAATGCTTTAGAAAGCTCTTAAGGAGAAAGATGAGGCCTTGCCATCTAAAAAGAAGGTCTCAGAGGCTCATGGTGCATAGATGAAGTCTCTCCAGGAGAAGTACCATGACATGGAGTCTGCCAATGAATTCCTGAGGCATAAAACCATTGGCCTATAGATAGATAATTCTAAGCTTATGGAGCACCAGCAGAAAGTGGCTAGTGAATCTCGAAACTTAAGTGAGGCTCATAACATCTATTTAAAGAAGATGGGGGCCTTGGTGGACAAGCTGCCACAACTTCTATGAGGGGAAATTTAGAAATTTGTGGAATCCTGCTTCTTCAAGGGATGACATAGTGTCGAAGAAGTCTAGATGGGAGTAGAATGGTACAACAGGGCCTTAACTTCATTCTTTGAAAATTTTCCAAAGGCGAAAGCTCATTTCAATCCCTTATCATCAGAGGGAGTTATACCTGACATCCAACTTTAGGAATATCTTGATGGCATAATAGTCATGACCTCTCCTTTTTGGGACCATTGCATTCCTCCTTCGACAAATCAAAGGACCCTCTCGAGTTGTCTGCCTGCAGCCATTCAGACTCGAATTCTGAGGAAATGCTGCCTATCAGTGTCCTGATCTGGGCTTCAAACGAAAGAGCTAGCTCTTCCTAGATTCCTCCTTCCTGAGGCTGTGCTTCCTTAGTTGTACTATTAATTGTATATGTAATTGTAACTTGTAAAATTTTTTTATAACTTATAATTGTTGTAACACTTTGTACACCATTCTTTAATTTAATGAAATCCATTCTTTCCTCTATTCTCATCATGTAATCTTATTTTTGTTTTCCTTCAATTGGAACATACCTTAGGCTTCACTTAGCATTGTAATTTTATTTTGTTTAGTTTACAAGACCTTTCTTGGTAGGTCTCTTTCTTTTAAATTGTGTTTAGCATCCTGACTCATCTAAGTCTTGGTGCTTTCTTTGTCATGTTGTTTGCCTGTCAGGTTGGCTTGGAACCCCCCTTGGAGGGTCTTTCGACAGTCAAGGATGGACTTAGTTCTCCCCTTAAAGGGTCTTTTACTAGTATAGGCTGGACATAGTGCCCTCTTAGAGGGTCTTTAGTCAGTCTAGGCTAGACTTAGTGCCCTTCTTGGATGGTCTTTTGCCAGTCTAGGCTAGACTTATTGCTCCTCTTAGAGAGTCTTTTTCTAGTTAAGTTGTACTTGGTCTTCCTTGGTTTCTTAAGTTCTTGGTGTTAGCCTTGACTACTTCGGATTCGGAACCGCCCGTGGCTCTTTGGAGCTTGGTGCCTCCCTTAGCTCCTTAAGGTTCCATGTTACCTTTGGCTCCTTGAAATCTTGGTGTCCTTCTTGTCTTTTTCAAGTCTTGGTGTCTTCCTCTTGCCATGCTCCCCTTGAAAGGTCTTTTACTAATCAAGCTAGGCTTGCTGCCCCCCTTAAAAGGTCTTTCGCCAGTCAAGCTAGGCTTAATGCCTCATCTCTAGAGGTCTTAATGCCCCCCTTGGAGGGTCTTTCTCTAGTCAAGCTAAGCTTGGTGCCTCATCTCTAGAGGTCTTAGTACCCCCCTTGGAGGGTCTTTCGCCAATCAAGTTAGGCTTGGTGCCCCCCTTAGAGGGTCTTTCACCAGTCAAGTTGGGCTTGTTGCTTTGAGTTTCATAATGTAGTCAAAAGGATGCCTTTTCATTTTCAATTAAGAGTAGTATAATTTTAAGTGTTGTACATTCCATGTATGGAGCACCTCTTTGTTTTCCATAGTTCGGAACTTGTACATGGTTGGGCCAATGGCTTGCTCCACCTTAAATGGGCCTTCCCAACTTGGTGCCAGCTTTCCTGAGCATTCTCTATTTCCTATTTCTTTCATGCTTCTCATTACCAAGTCTTCTACCCTGAATATCCTACTACTAATCCTTCGGTTGAAGTAGTTTGCAACTCTGTTCTTATATGTTATGATTCTCATGAAGACTTGTTCTCTCAGTTCATCTAGCAAGTTAAGTTTGATCCTCCTTTCTTTATGATTTTCCTCTTCTCCTCAGTAGTATACCCTTCCACTAGGCTTCTCATTATCTATTGGGAAGATGGCTTCAGTGCCGCAGGTGAGGACAAAGGGTGTTTTTCCTATCGATTCCCTGAGGGTTGTTCTATTGGCCCATAGCACATGGTGCAACTGCTCTCCCCAGTTTCTTCCACATCCTTTGAGCCTTCAATTCATCCCTTAGATAATGGTTATATTGGTTACCTTGGTTTTCCCATTAGACTGAGGGTGGGAAACCAACAAAAAGTGCTGCCTTATTTTGAGGCCTCCGCAGAAGTCTCTCAGCTTGGCATTGTCAGACTGCTTTCCATTGTCATTGATGATTTGATGAGGCACTCCAAACCTACATATAATGTTCCTCCATATGAACTTCACCACATTCTCTGCTATTTTCATTGCCAAGGCTTCTTCTTCTACCCATTTGGTGAAGTATTCTACTGCCACTAGGAGTAACTTCTTCTTCCCGGTGGTTGTTAGGAAAGGCCCCATTATGTCCATTCCCCATTTGGTGAAAGGCCATAGACCATAGATGGGCATTTGTTCAGCTGCTGGGACCTTTTTCATGTTAGTGAACCTTTGACATGGTTGTCACCTTCTTACCAGACTCATAACATCTTCTTTCATGGTAGGCTAATATTAGTTTTTCCTCCTGCATGCATCCTACAAATACATTCATGCATCTCCCTCAATATGTATTCAACATCGATGGGAGTTAAGCATCGAGGAATGCCCTTTTGTAGAGGACCTCATTGTACATGGAAAAGTGAGAGCTTTTCCACTTGATTTTCTTTACTAGCTTCAGATCCTCTAGGAGTTCACCTTTCTCTAGGTATCTTCTTATTAGGTCCAACCAACAAGGATCTGGCTCTGTAGCTATAACAGCTTCAGGTTCTTTCATTGAAGGCTGGGTTAGGACCCCTAAAAATACCCTTTTTGGATGTTAGCAGTGTATGCCCTAGAGCTTACACTCAACATGTGAATGTAAATGAAAACCTAAATGGATTTAGTATATATGTTCTTTAAGTGAAAACATTCCTTATATCAAATGTATATATGTCCTTTAAGTATTATGTAGGAAATCTATTCTCAAAGAGTATGAGAATATAAGTGACAGATTACCCTTTCAACAGATGCTTTAAAGGTTGTTCATGGTCATAAGATTATTAGTAGGGACACCATTAATCCGGAAGACCATCACCTCTATTGTCAACCATGATGAGTATTGGATACTTATTGGTATAGAGGTAGTGAGTCTCATTCTATAGACATGTGATGCCATGACAACACATGAGCACACTCATGAGATGAGTAAGTTGAACAATGACGTTAGATGATGGATACATGGGTTATTACCTATTAGTCAAAATCGTGTCATCTAGATCATGATTGTGCATATAATACTTAGACTTAAGGTGACATGTTATCTTGCATATTAGTGGCAATGGTTTGTTATTGCTTACATATCGATGCTAGTCATGTATTGGTTTATGGCATGTGCTATAATCAGTGGTATGTTGGGATAAGTGTTTAACCAAGAAAGGATTCACTAACTTGGGTAACCAAGGAAGGATTCCTATGACTTCTTGTTGTTCTTGATATGCAAATCCCTGGCCAGGATGGATTCACTAGAAAGAGTTTCTAATAGGAACTGATTTATTGAGAACTCACACCGGATAGAATTCATATGATCTAGCACATAGGGTTTGACTTCTTCCATGACCCTAGCTGAAATCGAGAATCCATAATGAAGGAATTCGAATGCACGGTAATTATGATATGGAGGTCCATGCCAATGTCAAGGATATGATCACCAACATTCATTTCTAATTGGGTAGTCATAATATGTTAAACTAGACGTCACTCATGACTTATGGGACTAAGTGTGGGATTAGGTTAACACACTTGTGGTGAAGAAAAGAGTTTTCTTTATCCCATTGCTAATTAAAACATGAACTTAGTAAGTCACATACCTAATGGTAATTCCTATTAGCTTATATATATCATATTAATGATTAATTAAAGAGTTTAATTAATTGTTAATGATAATAGAATTAAACATGTAATTAAATTTATAGGATGCTAGCATGTCTAGATGTTTAATTTACAAAAAGGAAATTTCAATTAAGTCTTAGTTTATATGAGATAAAAATGAATATGACTAATTAAAATGGTTTTGGACAAACATTAAAATAATTAAGGTAACATGAGATGTTAGTTTAATCCACATGAGATGTGGTTAATTAAGGTTTAAAGATTATTTTTAATAATTATGGTCTTAATCTTATTGATTAATT
>CAOJBK011127088.1:0-11468 GCA_948294925.1 Codiaeum variegatum | reverse complement strand
GGTCAAGGGAACAATAGGTTTGCAAGGGGGACATAAGCACTAATTACTTTTATACCACAACCATTCAAAGAAATAGAAGGAATTTGATTGAAAGACTATAGAATAAAGAAGGCCAATGGATCTCGGATGAAAAGCTCATTTGTGCTAAAATAAAAGAATTTTTTTCAAAAGCTTTACTCAAATGATGAATTGGAAGGAGTTGGGAGAGTTTTGATCAACATTTCTCCTATAGTTCCCCTAGATTTGAATAAAAGTCTTTAGCAGCAGGATTCAAAATAGGATATTAAGCAAGCTATTTCTGAATTAGATGTGACAAAGGCACCAAGCCCCAAAGGTTACTATAGAAGCTTCTTCCAAAAGAATTGGAATGTGGTTAGCCCAGATGTTGCTAAAGCAGTAAAGTAATTCTTTCAAACTAAGAAGTTTCCCTAAGTATTCAACAAAAACATCATTGATTTGAGTCCTAAAACACAAGAACCCAAAAAGGTTAGTGAATTTAGACCAATTACTCTATGTAATTTCTTTTATAAAATTATAACTAAAGTTATGGTGAAAAGGTTGAAACCTTGGATGCCTAGTCTAATTAGTGTAAACCAGCCAGCTTTCTTGCCCAATCATTGCATCCAAGATAACATTTTGATTACACATGAATGCCTAAATGCCTTCAAAAGATTGAAGAAGAGATAGGGGGCATGTGCAATCAAATTGGATCTTCTAAAAGCCTATGATAGAGTTAACTAGAGTTTTCTATTCAAGGTTCTCTAGAAGATGAGGTTCTGCAATTACTTCATTGAGGTTATCAAGGAGTGTGTAACCATTGTTACCTATGCAATTCTTATTAATGGGAAGCTAATGGAGTTCTTTTCTCCATCAAGAGGACTCAGGTAAGGAGACCCAAATTCTCCTTCTTATTTCTTTTTGTCTTAAAATGTTTATCAAGGCTGATCGAAGAAGTAAAAAAAATCAAAGGATACTTAAATGGTTTAAAGTTAAAAGAAGAGCCCCAAAAATACCTACTTACTCTTTACAAATAACACCATCATGTTTAGGGAAGCATCGATGAAAGAAGTTAAAGCTCTGAAGGAGGTTATAAGTGTGTATGAGAATTCCTTTGGGCTATGAGTTAACTGTGATAATGTGCTAGAGATAGAAAAGTAAATGATACTCAATGAATTGGGAATTAAAGAAATGGAAGGGGAAGGGAAGTACTTAGGGCTTCCCATGGCTTAGGGAAGATCCAAGTCAAAAGTCATTCATTTTCTTATTGATAGAGTCGTGAAAAGAGCCTTCATATGGAAACAGAAGATGCTTAGCCATGCAGAAAGGGAGGCAATCATTAAAGCTATCTTTCAAGCAATCCCTAATTACCCTATGACCTACTACCTTATACCAAGAAAGGTCCATGAAGCTCTCAACAGGATAGTCTCACACTTTTGGCTGGGAGGGAAAGAAAATAAGAAGCGGTTATATTGGGAAAGATAGAAAAAACTCACCAAAGCAAAAGTAGATGGTGGATTAGGTTTTAAAGAGTTCCATGACTTCAATTTGGCCTTGGTCAGAAAACAAGCCTGGAGACTCATTCAAGATCCTAATTATTTATGTTCTAGACAAATTAAGGCCATCTATTTCCCTTACTCTGACTTTTAGACACCAGAGAAATGGAACCAAGCTTCATGGAGCTAGGCAAGCTTATTAGAAGCTAGGAAGTTGGTAGAGGAGGGGGCAAGGCTAAACCTGAATAGTGGGAGGAACATCAGGTTATACACAGATCCCCAGATTCTCTCCTTAAAGAATTTTAAAATTTTTTCAGAACCTTCAGGGGAGAACATGCCTTATAGAATGGATGAGCTCATTGACAGAAGAAGACAATGGAATGATCTTAAACTTCGCAGATTATTTGATAAGAATGAAGTGGAGGCTATAAAGAATATTCCCATTAGCCATGAAGTTATGGATATGACATTATAAGAAAGATGGGCAATATAAAGTAAAATCAAGATACAAGCTCATTAGGAGTAAGCTATAAGAAGAACAACCTCAGGAAGTAATGTCTACTACTTAGATAAAAGAAATTGGAAGAGGTTATGAAGGGCCAATCTAATACTTAAAATTAGTACCTTCATGTGGATGGAAATTAACAATATCCTTCCCGTAGGAAGTAACTTATTCAAAAGAAAGCTAAGAGAGTTTGATACCTACAATTGTGCAACCATCATCCAAAAACAATCAACCATATTATGCTTCAATGCCACTATGCTAGAATAGTCTAGTTTGGCACAAAATGGTCTTTAATTATCAATGTTAATACCCCAATTATTTTTACAGAATGGAGGGATATTGTTGCTGAACTTCAACATAATGGTGAAGAAGACATAGTGGAATATATAACTTGTATATGTTGGCATCTATAGCTAGCCAGAAATAAGGCCATCTTTGAGAAGATTAGTATGAATCATGTTAACATTTTAGTTGCTGCCATGGCATCTTTTATTGATTGTCAGAAAATAAAGGAGGCAAAAGTTTTAGGGAGTACATAGAATCTTCATATAAAGAGCAGGGGTCATTGGAGTCCAACTCAATAGGATACATTGAAGGTGAACATTGATGCGAGTTTCAGCACAAGAACAGGATCAATAGGTTTGGCTATCATTATCAGAGACTAGGAAGGGAAAATTAGAGAAGGTTGCACTAGAAAGATTAAATGTGGCTCAACACTTTTAGCAGAAGGCCAACCAATTTGTTTAGCTTTGGAATTCTACAAAATGAAGGGTTTTAAGAAAGTTTTTATTGAATATGATAGTGCATCTATGGTCAAAGAGTGTTCCGTTCCTCTAGAAACTTAGTTTTGAGAGACCAAGTCCCTTGTTTATTCAATATTGCCTCTTAGAAAGTTTTTTATTTTATTTTTTAGCTTTAATAATTGGGTAAATATGAATGCTAATCGAGCAATAGATTGTCTTAGTAAGGTAACCTTATACGATTCCTTGCCACTAAATTTGGTCTATGACTTACCAGATTCATTAGAATTAATTGTAAGGAAATATATAATGTATTTTCAGAATCATTAGTAATGGAAAATTCTTAACCCCTCTGACAAACAAATCTCGTCATATTATGAGTTGGTTTTATTATTTTTTTTTTTAAATTTCTATAAATTATATTTCACCGGTATTAGACATTCAAATACATAACTGTAAATCATTATTTAGTTTTTAAATTTTAGTCAAATTAACAATTAGATCTTAATATTTGGTCAAATTCATTGTTTAATTCCTCTATTTTAATTTTATCAAATAATTTAGTCATTTAGTCTCTATTTTGTAACTTTCTATTAGTTTTTTTTTGTAAAATGATTAAAAAGAGACAGTATATATAGTTGCATAATAATTTATTGAATGCATATATTTAAGAAATTTTATCTCTAATAAGTTATTTTACTAAAACAACTTAAGATTTTGAGTCTAAAAAACTTATTACACAAACACAATATTTTAAGTTTATAACTTTAATTAGTTATTTCTTATAAATTTCTATAAAACCATTTCGGTGATTTCATAAGAAAACTAATGAAAATGCACAAAATTAGGAATTGGAGGATTAAATTGTGTAGAAAAATAAAAATAAAAGGACTAAACAATGGGTTTAGCCAAATACAAAGATTTAAGTGTTAATTAGTCCAAAATTTAGTAATTAAATAATAATTTATACTATTATAAAATTGCAAATATTAATTATGTATGTGGTGGTCATTTCTCTTATTCTTTCCTTTCACTCACATAGATTCTCTATCTTTTCTTATTTTCTACATGTAGCACAATCGTTTCACTTGGTCAATCTATTTCAGTTTTCAGTAATCTTTTTTTTTTGTCTACTCAGTCTTTTTTTTTAGTCTTTCAAGATGCTTAAGAACATTGCTAGTGTTTTCCTAAAAAATATTTTTGACCAAGTTTATGATGAGAATGAACAATCCATTTCGGTTAAAGTTGTCATTCTTAGCCCATTTGTACTTATAGTTGGCCTTCTTTACCCATTTTTTCTTGAAGACACTCCTTATCATGTTTTCTATAGCAAATAATGTCTTTCTAGGTTTCGAAACCCTAACAATCTTAGAAGCAAGACAACATTAATCATCCTTGGCCCATTATCATTCATAACTTCCTTCAATGACACATACACCTTTCTCATTCATTTTTATTGATCTCGTAAAGAACTACCATCATAGATTTAATTAATGTGACACTTACAAAAATCCCTCTCTAAAAAAGCTTATCTTCCCAGCCTTATTATTTCGGTAAACTTGAAGTGATGTTTTTACTTTATGTTTTGGGTCGATGTCCCTTACTTTGTATGCCCTTACTTTTATTACTGGTGTCCCCATCTTTAGGGAGTTTGCCAATGCTACCTTAAAGGTTAATAAAAAAAATATCTTTAGTTTTTGGAAAAGCACAATCGATCTACACTAACTTCCTAGGATTCTCATAAGAAAGCTATTGCTTTCCCAAATAAAACTAAACATGTTGCCTTTCTTTGTATTTGCTATGTAAATTCCTTTTTTGCATTGCCTTTGTAAAAGTGACTTAATAACATCTTGAACTACTAGTTAAATTCATTAAAGATAAGAAATTAGCTTTAGGACCATACATCCTAGCCTAAATATACTAGGGTGTTTAATATATTCTCAACATTAGAGGTTTAAAACCTTTTGGCACAATAATAGGGCCACACTAGATTGTTCAATGGTTGCTCTTAACATAATTTTTAGAATTCATTACCTAGTGTCCTCATCCATCTGTTTTAATTTAATACCTATTCATACTTTCTTCACTCAACCATACTTTGCCTTTTAGATTTTAAAGATGTTTTTTAATTCATTTATCAAACCAATAATCGAGCAAATACCATGTTTTGTCTATTTTGACAGAGCCAATTTAACCCATGTGGGACCCAAAATAATTTCAATTGTCAAACTTTAAAACCCTGATGATACACTTAACATTGAATAGAGTTGTTCTCGAGTTAGTGCCCTAATGGCACGTGATCTTCATGTCAGTATCTAAATATAAGGTCAAATTTTATTCTCCATAGCTTTGTGCTTGCTAATTCGGGTTCACTCAAGGTCCCTTTTTCTATTAATGATGGATGTAGTGATCACCCACAAGTCCCTTTATATAAAATAAATAAGATAAATATCTTTAATACTGAGAGGGTGAGGGTTACTGCTTTTTATTATTTTCCTAATGCTCCTTGCACTGGCTCTTTATTTGATGAGTGGTGCAAATTGGTCTTGACCTATCTTTTCAAGGAAGATTGAAGACTAGAAGCATGAATTTAACAGATATCTGCAAATTTGAATATTTTTATAATATTAAATATGCTCACAGGCCATATTTTATTCAAATCAATATGAAGGCTTGGGGTGAAATTATCTTAGAAACTTATGAACACACCCAGGCAGAGAGAAATAGACTAAGGAACTATCTTAGAAGCTTTCTCAAGAGAGGTTTTAGAGATAGGAGACAAGTTAATAAATTAAGTACCCTTATGACATGCTTCCTTGAAAAATACCACAGTTTAATGGCCAAAGCTCCTCATGACTCCTTTTGGGTTCGTTGGGCCTCCTTTTACTCGGTTGGTTCCTAATCTCAAGACTATTTTTTTTACCGATTTCCATAATTAGAATCTACAAATATATCTCTAAACAAATACCCTAGTTTAATGGCCAAAGACCGATAGGTATTTTGTTTATATATTTCTTCTCCTTTCTCTATTGAATGTTTCTAACCTCCTTTTTATTCTTTCTAGAGAATCTATTCCCAATTTTATACCTAAGCTAGTTACTAGAATAGATAATGGCTCAGAGGTTGGTACTTTAGAAATGTAACAAGCCCCAGAGAAATCCATTCTCCCTTGCATCAAATTTCCCCCATTTGAGAAGCCATTATTTTCTAAAGGAGTAGCTCCCTCATGTCAACAGGTGCTTCAGTTGGGTAACTCTTCTCAAGATGTTGCCAAGGCTTCTCCTACTTCTATCAGTCATCATTATTATTCAAATAGGGAGTAAGCCTTAGAGGATTTTGTAAACTCCATGTATTCTAAGAATTCTAAGAAGCCTAGATCACCCTCTCATCGTTTAGGACATAAATCCAAACATTTCAGGCACCTTAGTAAGTCAAGATTAGAAACCATCTTACCCATCCTAATTCAAAAAACAAGGATGTTATTGCTTTCTCTCCTTATCATCCCTTATAGTAGAATCTGAATAAGTTTAAAACCATAGGGTGCTTGCTTCTTTCATGAGAGAAGATGAGTTCTTGCTCTTAGAGACTTCTCCCAATGATCCTCAAGTACCTTAACTAATATTTTTGAATTTTTATCATTATTCTATATTAACTCAAGGTTCCTTTTTCAAGCTTTATAGAATTATTTCAGGAATCTACAGACCAAGGATATTTTCTTGCCTTTTCATCTCCCTACTCATGATCTTGAACCTCCTACCGAAGTGATCATTCAACTAATGAGAATATCAAATTTGACTTGGAATATCATTCAATAGCTTTTGTTGCCGAAGGGTCGAGCTGGACTTCATATATGACCCTATTAGCCCTAACATGAAGTCCTATGTCGAAGACTTAGCTAAGTATATTGATCAATTACTACCAAGATTTCGCCTACTAAGGAAATTTCAGTCTTCTTATTAGGGTGCATTGGATAGAGTCACTTTCCTTGGTTGAGATATATCTAGGAAGAATAATGAGGACTTAAAAAGAAAAGAAAAAAAGGGTTTAAAATTCATCACCAAAGTTTTACACTTGCAACTAGGATTACGAAATTGGAAACATAATTGGCAAAGTTAAGGGCTCAGAAAGCTTATGTTGATAAGGTAAGATGTCTGTACATGGATTAAGGAAAAACATTAGGTAATTCTTTAAGGTATTCCTTATAAAGATTTTCTAAACAAAGGAAACACCTCCAATCCCTTAACACTTATCTTCCTTCTGAAAAAGCATCTTCGACCCTATTCTTAGAAAAATTCTCAAAGATTTTTTCTTTATATTTGATCTCAGGTGGGTTTGTATGCTTTTAGATATTTCCTATTAATTGATCATTCATGATCATGTCCCTCCAATTTTTGATAGCTTGTATGCTCCACTACCATTGATTTCCTTTATCATGTAAGACTATCCCAATTTAGTAGCCATTATTCAAGCTCATGCTACTTTTCCCTAGTATTAAGATTACCTTTTTGTGAACCCATATTTTTGAGCCATTAAATCTGGTCTGTCAATACGAGCCCATAGGTTCAAACTGCACTCAAATCGGACCTCAAACGGACCTGGAAAACTCAAAAAATCAAATGGAAACATCTAGGACCTCGAAAATTGGGCCCATGCATCTGTGCCTAAACTCATGAACAAGAGCCCAAATATATGCATTTAATGCCTTACAAATGAATTTGGTCATGGACGCATGCGTTTAGGCTCAGACGCACGCATCTAGTGCTAGTAATGTATGCCCTAGAGCTAATACACATCATGTAAATGTAAATAAATTCCAATTAGCTATACACACACACACATTTTAAATGCTATGTTCCTTGTACCAAATGTGTAAATGTCCCTTAAGTATTCTATAAGTGAATCCATTCTCAAAGAGTTTGAGAATATGAGTGACATATTTCCCTTTGTATAATACTTTAAAGATTGTTCATGGTTATAGGATTATTGATAGGATCATTTTTAATCCAGAAGATCATCACCTCTATTGTTATCAATGATAAGTATTAGATAATTATTGGTATGGAGGTAGTGAGTCTCATGCTATAGACATGAATGTCGTGACAACATGTGAGTATATTCATTGGATGAGTAAGTTGAACGGTGACCTTAGATGATGGATACATGGAACTTTACCAATTAGTCAATATCACATCATCTAGATTATGATTGTGCATATAATCCTTACACTTAAGGTTACATGTTATCTAGAGTATTAGTGACTATGGTTTGTTACTACTTACATACCAATGCTAGTCATGTATTGGTATATGGCATGTGGTGGCCATAATTAGTGATATGTTGGGATAAGTTATCTCTAATATAGGATTCATTAACTTGGGTAGACAAGGAAGGAATCCTATGACTTATGGTTGTTCTTGATATGTAAATACCTCACCATAGAGGATAAGGTTCACTAGAAGGAGTTTCTAGTAGGAATCAGGATTATTGAGAACTCAAACTGGATGAAGGTCATATGATCAGTATATAGAGTTTGACAATTCCATGACCCTAGCTAAGATCGGGAATTTATAATGAAAGGATTAAAGTACATGATAATTATGATCGAGAGGCCCATGTAATGTCAAGGATATGATCATCGACATTCATTTCTAATTAGGTAGTTGTGATGTGCAATGCTAGGCGACACTCATGACTTATAGAACTAAGTGTGATAAAAGTTTTACACACTTGAAAAAAAAGAGTTTTCTTTATCCCATTACCAAATTGAACATGAACCTAGTAAGTCACAAACCATAAGGCAATCACCAAAGCAAAGATGTAATCTTATATTAATAATTATTTAAAGAGTTTAATTCATTGTTAATGATAATTGAATTAAACTATTAACTAAATTTACAATCCTAGTATGTCTTGAAATTTATATCATAAAAGCATTTATTTCAATTCAGTACAGATTTGTATGAGATACAAACAAAAGAGACTAAATTGAAAAAATTTGGACTAAACAATAATAATTAAGATTAATCATGAGATGATTAGCATAATCCATAATTAAGATGTGTAGAGATTCTCTACTTGGTCCATATGTAATAACCTATATGAGATAAGGGTATTATGGCCTATTGACTAAGAGTCAAAAGTTGACTCTAGTCAAATCTTAACACCTTTCTATGTTTTCATATAGGTCATATAAAAGAGTGTGGATGGCACATCTTCATCATATCTTTGGATCATCTTTTTCATAATTCATTTTTCCACCATTAGTGAGTTGAGGGAGTTTCTAAAAGATAGAAATGGAAGATCTCAACCATTATTGAAGATGAAGTAAGATTTAGAGCAAATTGAAGAAATGTTCTTCTAGAGTTCTTCTTCTTCTAATTATCTTGTTTATGAGATAAATAAGAATAATCAATGGAAATGAAAAATGTAAAAAGGAGAAATTTCCTTCTAAGTGTTAGAAATAAAATTGACCCAACGATCATCAAGGATAATGCAATTGAGGTTGAAGAAGAGTTCTTCAAGAGTTCAATTCCATGTCTCTTGATCTTGTTCTTTAGAAGAATGAGTCTTGGTGATGGTGATAAAGAAAAGATCAAAGAACCCTAAATACTATCAAAGGATTGAAGAAGAAGCTTAAACCAAAACTAGGCAACTAAGAGAGGAGGTTCAAATAAAATCATCAATTCAAGGGGAGGTCTTTCCTTGGTATGCTTGGTGTGTTTCAAGCTAGAGGCTTCACATTTGGGGAGCTTAATGAATGAGGGCGAGAGGTATTTTATGCATCTAACCTTTCTTTATTTTTATTGTATTTTACACATAATTGGTAAAAATATCCTTGATGGGGTTATGGTCTGAAACCTACGTATAGGCATTCTTCAAAGAGTTTGGAGAATGGCTAAATCTACTTTGTTAAAAGGGTTTTGACAAAATTTCAAAGTACTCAAATTCTTTCTTAGGAAAATTGAAAAATTGCCTAACCCATTTTGTTTAAAGAGTTTTAATAAAACCAAGTTTTCAAAAGGTTTTAAAATAAAAAAAGTCAAATCCTTTCCCGATTTTGCGCATTTCTTTTTGCTTTCATTGTGTGACTCATAACCTTACCTTCAAATGGTATCGAGGCCACCCAATTTTTATGCAAAATAAAGTTATGTCTTAGATATGGGCATATATGGTTCCTCCATATGACCATATGCTATTGACGGATCAATTTCCTAACCTTTCTGTGCTAGCATACACTTGTATGGAGATCTTCCATACGACTGTATAGACAGGGACCAAATGACTTTATGCTAGCTCAGTAGGTAGGAGTGGTTGTTTTCAACACATTTTTAATATATAAGAGTTATATGTTGTTGTGATGTGTTGGTTGTGCATGAATGGTTGATCATGGACTTATACCATTATGAATGGACTATGTAGGAATGTATTATTCTTTTATTATATGTAAGAGTTTGTAATTAAGAGTCAATTACTAGATAGGATATTTTCAAATTCATTGAACCTGGGAGCTATCTTTTCTTTATAATCTCACCTTAGTATGCCAAGGATACTTATGTACACATGACATGTGGAGATGCAAAAGTAGAAGAAGGTTAAACCCATGAAAATGCCTAGTGGGAGTATGAAGATTAGTAAAATCTTTTGAATGCTTGTAATTTGATAACTTAAAAACCCTAACTCATTCCTTATGGCTAGAAATTGAGTCCTTAAGTCCATGATCATACCTATGTATTGTTGTCCATTTTATTAATATATATGAGTTATATATAATGCATGAGATGTATGTAAAATGGATAATATGCAAAGTGAGACCTAAAATTAATAAGGCCCAAGAAAACTTCCAAAATTAAATATTAAGTCATGGCTCTCTATTCGTGCAATGATTCTTAGAAAGTATTTCCTTGAAATCTTTGTATATCATGAGATGTTGCAAGTATAGGATGTAATGAGTACCTGAGCAATACAATTTTCAAATTTCTATACTTGTTGGTCCAATGGGATTGACTTAACTAATGTAAAAGGCCAAGAATGACAATGTGTACCTGAGGTTGGAAGCATTACAAGCCAAATAGATTGAATCTCACATGAGATGTGATGAAAAAGAGTTGTTCACTTGCAAGAAATCAATCCTTAGAAAGATAATGTGTAGCTTGCCTGATTGATGAACAAGAGTTTCTCCCTTGTAAGATTTCAATCAACCCACTAGAGATTCACCCTAATGGAATCTCCATTTCCTATTTTAAAGTGTAGGATTCGCCAAGTTAGCGGGAGTACTATTTTGATTAAAGACCAAATCAAGATAGTAAATTTATGTTTCATATAAAATAATACAATCTTATTATTTGCTATAATTAGTATGATAACATGACCAAATCCTGTCCACTAATGAGCATAACAAACAAATAAAATTTATGGAGCCTAACAACGTGGAATGGTTGAGAACCTATATTTTGTCCTAACTTATAAGATAAGTATATATGAAATAATCCATAAATGAAGCTTCTCTTTGCAAAGGAAAGTGTTTCCATTTCATTGGATATTAGAAGTACGTCATTACAGGTATTTAGAATACTTTAAGGATAATAGTAAGAGTAAGAGATTAATTCACCTTGAGAAGGTACATTTATCAATTGTTCTACTTTTAATATTCCATATAGTTCAGTTACTAATTGTATAAACCTTATGAAGGTAAAGGAAAAATAATAAAAGTTTGGAGAAAAATGAGGATAA
>CAOJBK011127000.1:0-11784 GCA_948294925.1 Codiaeum variegatum | reverse complement strand
TATTTGTGAAGTAATTACTGACACATTTTATTTGGTCGGTAAATTACTAATGCAATATTTTGGTCAGAAAAATTTCGGTAAATTACTGACACATATTTTGGTCGGAAAAGTGTCGATAAATTACTTACGCATATTTTTTGTCGGTAATTAGTTGCTAACGGAATGAATTTTTTTAAAAAAAAACTTACCGACCCAATATATTTATTTACCGACCAAAAAATGGGTCGGTAATTACTAACGCAATAAATTTTGGTCGGTAACATTTAATTTTGTGACGATAGAAATACTGACCTACTTGTTTGGTCGGTAAGTGAAAAATTGGGTCGGTAAACCTATTTACAGACCCAATACTCGCATTTACCGACCCAAAAATTAGGTCGGTATATAATTAATTTTTTGTAGTGCAATTCTGGATCATGTCTCCGAATTTAGGACTCCAGATCACCCCTGATCTGGTATTATAAATAATATGATATAGGAAAAATGACAAACCGCCTCAACGCATATAGTACAATAGCACAAAAGCGCGCGCACCCTGCGACAACCCGCATCCGTTAAGAGCCTGTCTCCTCTACACTTAGCCACCTCAAGGTACTATCAGAATATAAACAAAAGAGGATATCCAAGGCAGTTGACCAATCAATGCCTGCTATAGTTGCCCCAGTATAACTCCATCTGATCCAATGGTATCCTTGCCCACTAAGAAACCGCCTCAGTCGTCCTATCCTAGATGGATCCATACTGGGATCCCTATATAAGGCTCTCTATGCTTAGAACATAGGTATGTTCAAGAACTTCTTCTTCTTTTCTTTCTCTTTTCTATAGTAACTCTCAAGCACCAAGCTTGAAGGAGAACTGACTTGATCGTCGGAGGGCCATTGCCTGGCAATCAGCCTCGTAGGGAAAGAAATCCAAGCCCATTATAATCAGACTCAACCTACCTTAAAGATTTAGTATTGTTGATTGGATTCGAGCCCATCAGTATGATTTAACTATACTAGTGAATTTATCACCGAATCAGTAATTAAGTTATAATTATTACAATTGGAAAGGTTTGAAAATAAAGGATCACAGTTGCATTTTTTTCTAACAAAAATGTTTATATATTTTTTTAAAGCAATAGTATAAAAGTATCCCATTCATATTTTTTATTAAAAAATATTTTATAAAAATAAAGAGTATTTTATTTAACTTAAATTTAAAACAATGAAAATGTTATATTTTTAAAATTCAATTAACTCTTTAAATAAACAAATAAAAAATATGATATTTATAAAAATTTATTAATTAGAATTTAAATAAACAGTGAATTGGTTATCTTAAATATAAATTTAACTCGTATTAGATTTAAGAATTAATTTATATCTATTATTCTTGAACTTAGATAATTGTTATAACATTGTCTCTAAACTTCAATTTGCAACAATACACTATGTACAAATTTTGATTGTATCCCATTGTTATTCCTAAACTTTCAAATTGTATTGACAAAACTCTTTCTTTTACCTATTCTTTTGATTTTCCTCAACCCCAAAACTTTAAATATCCTTGCAAAGAATCCAAAACTCACACTTAAAACTCACTTACCCTTTGTCTTTGCTACCAACTCTTTTGAGCCTGCTCTCTCTATACTAGAAATGGAATTTGAACCTGCTCTCTTTATTCTAGAAATGGAATACAGAGAGCTACTCTTCAGTGATAAAATTGTCTACTCAAATTATATTTGACTTTTTCTTTCTTTATTGATCCTCAAAATTTTATGTGCTTTTTCTTTTTAAATGATCTAAAAGTACTCTTATTAATTATATTAGGGCAAGTTTAATAAGACTCCTTATTTCATTATTCACTATTTATTTTTATTTTATCTTTAAATATATGTTTATTCTAACAAAACTTCTTATCTCACTCTCTATCTCAAATTTGTCAAAAGAAAACAAGAATAAATCTCTTAAGAGTTATTTTTTCCCTCCTCAAATTTAAGAAGAGAGAACAAGACTTCCTAAACAAAATTAAGGAATGAGTGAGATTTAAGAGGTTGTTGGAAGTGATAATCTTAAAATTTACTCCCTACAATAAAGAAAGAGCCTCACGTAAGAGGCTCTTAGACTTGCTCTTATGTCATACTCCCTTTGACCCATAAAGATAGTTCATTATTCCTTTTGTGGATGTCTCACAAAGATAGTTTACTTTCCTCTTTTAGAATGTAGTAAATTATTTAGTTCATATTAAACTCTTATCTATTTTATTATCATTAACCACTTAAAAATTAGTAAAATAACTAAATGATTAATTCTAAAAAATAACTTTACTAATATATGTGGATTATTTAATAATTGTATGGGGGTATATTAGTAAAACACATATAAAATAACTAATTTAACTATATAAATAATATTTTTTAATTTGTGTAAAAATAAAGGGGACTATATTTATGGGACAAAGAGTGTCTTTTATATGAATGTTAAATTACTAATGGTATAAAAATATATATTTATTACAATCAAACTATGAAAAATATTATAATTTGAGTAGTTAATTTAAGTTTCACTACAATTAAAATCACTCATTATATATTTAATTATAGATCAATTACTCTTTATATAATTAAATAGTTTTATTTAAATTTCTATTTAAAATATATTTTATAGTATTTCATTTTATTTTTTAAAAAATATATATATTTTTTATTTATACAGGCATATATCATTGATAAATACATATATTTATTAAAGACTAAAAGATAATATTATTAATGACTCATCCCTATAAAGACTCTACCCCAAGCAACTCTAGGTTGCCTACATATCATCCACCAAGATGGACCTGCGAGCATGACTCCTGGATGAGGATACGCTAAGGTTTAGATCAGCTTAGCCACTGGCAAGATTGCAATATGAAACATCATAGTAAGGGATGAATCTTGCATGTACAAAGAGACTGTACGGATGAGCCATAGGTCGTCCTGGGAAGACCCCATCAGGGTCATGTTCTGTAACTGTTAGACATGTAACTCATGCCCAGATATGGCACTAAGGATCTCTCCACTACAAGATTTACGGTCCGGTAGTTGGGGGTTTATCTCCACAACACCGAAATCTTAGGGAAGTGACTGTTGGAGGGTTTTTTTTTATATATATACCGTGTGTTTATATAGTGAAAAGGTTAATCATTCTCTCTCACTTTCTCATTTCTATTCTATTTCTCTTATCTATTCCTTACTGACTTAAGCATTGAAGTGTTCGCCCTTAGGCATCACCCTGTGTCTGTTTTGGTGTTGGTTCAGGACCTTACTTAGAGATCGAGTTATGAACCACAGGTCATCTTAAAGGTTATCTAAGAGGCACGGACACGGGACACAGACATGACACAATATGGACACGATGATATGACAATTTTAAAATTTTAAAGACATGATACAGACGAGACAAGTTATATATATATATATATATATATATATATATATATATATATATATATATATATATATATATATATAAACAAAATTAATAAGCTAATGTTATAAAAGATAAATTTAATATGTATGAATTCATGTAAAAAAATTATTGAAACAAAAGAGAAAGTTCATGATATTTTAGTATTAAATATAATTATTTAGTTAAAAGTCAACTATTATCACATATATGACATAAAAAATGAAAAAATTGCATTGTTAATGTAGTAAATTAGAATAATATTAAGAAAAAAAGTTTATGATATTTTTGTATGAACCGCAATTATCGAATAATTTATTTTTAAAATGTATCATTCCATGTCAAAAATGTGTCGGAGAAGTGTTGAAATGTGTCACGAAGTGTCATAAAAATATAATAAAAAATTAGGACACGTATGAAAAGGTGTCGGAGAAGTTTCGGACATAGACACTTCAGCCTATTTGAAGTGTTAGTGCTTCATAAAGGGTCATACTTGGACTTTGAGACATTATTTAGTGCAGTGAGCGTCGACACACCTTCTAGATAGTTACCCTACTCTCACAGGACAGTGAACACATGGTCAATCAAGCGAGGAACCTTGATTTGAACCGAGGACTGGAACTATTCCCTAAAGAACTAGGACTTAAAATGGAAGAACCCCATGTTACAATATGTCAAGTCCTAATAGGAAACCCCTAGGGGCAGGGCCATCATAGTTAGAATGCCCCTCTTTAAGACAACATACTTCATCATCACGAAAGGCCCTCAGAATGTCTCATAAGGGCCAGGTGCACCAGTTGCGGAGGGGGGGTATGGAGTACCACATACACAATAAGGAATGGCCAACCTCAATCTATGGTCTATTCTAATTTCCATAACCCGGTGGCTATGAAAGGTTTGTATGGGCAGTATGTGGAGCTTCAATGGTAGATGAAAGAATTGAGGCAGCACATGTAACACCTTTCTCAGGTGCAAAGCCTAAGGCAAGAAAGAGTGGGTGATGTGCACGTGGATGAGGTCATGGCCCATGGTGCCGGAGCGCCGTCAAACGCCAGACCCCAGTCAAAGGATGTCACAGAGAACATTGTGGGGAGTGTGGCCCAAGGAGGAGATATTGCTAAGATTGTCAAAGGTGTCTTGGAAAACATGGGCATCAAAGGCACTAACTTAGATTTGGATCTCCTGGAGGAGTCGCCCCTGATGAATTTGATTCTTATGAAGGATTACCCCCTAAGGTTTGAGAAGCCATAGTGGTTGGACAATTACTATGGAAATACATGCCCCTGGGCACGTGTCAACAAATTCAGAATAGAGATCCACTCCTAGACTTATCATGATCATATTGTAGGCTCTTCCCAATAACCCTAGCAGGTATCGCTTCAGATTGGTATCAGAAACTTAAGCCAGAGTCGTTCTCTTCATTTAAGGAGCTATTGGGTGCCTTCCAAATGAGGTTTATGCCTTAAAGAGCCAAGCTGAAGAAGTCCACGAATCTCCTAATAGTGAGGCAGAGGCCAAAGGAGAACTTAAGGGAATACCTAAAAAGGTTCAACCAAGAGGTATGGGAGGTGTCAAATCTCTAGTTTGACATGACTTACTTAGCTATCTTGAATGGAAATAGCAATCAAAAGCTCCAGACCAAACTATTAGATGTCCAACCCACTAACTGGAATTAGGTGATGGCCATAGCTGAAGGGCTCAAGGGTCCAAACATTCATCCCAGCCACCTCTAAGAAGAAAGATGACAAAAGGGAAGAGGCAAACAATAATGGTACTAAGAAGCACTATGGTAGGGGAGGCCTGAGGTTCGATTCAGATAGACACAACCTTACATACCCCTGCTGACCTCCAAGAGGGACGTGCTTGTGTGGATGAAAAAAAGTGGTCAAGATGTGAAGTGGCCACCTAAGATGAGTGACTCCTCTCATTCTAAGAGAGACCCAAATAGGTATTGTGAATTCCACCAGGACAAAGGACAAGACACTGAATTGTGTAGACACCTCAAGGATGAGATTGAGATGCTGGTGCAAAGGGAGGGAGGGGTGTGCCCGGGTTCATGTGGCATGTGAAAAAAAATCATGTCATAAAAACCACTAAAAGGGACCCTCCAAGGATGATAGGCGCGAGGATCGGAGGGATGACATGCCTAAGAAAGGAGATAGATAGGTGGCAGGTGACAGGTGATATCTTTATAATTTTGAGGCGTAGCTCGGCAGGGGATAGCTCCACCTAGTATAAAAGAGTAGCAAGGGAAATTTGTGCTATCTTGCAAAAGAGTGGACCCTAACCCGAGCAACTAGAATACCCATCAACCTATTACTCCCTAACCTTCTCTCCTAAAGATGGAAAGCACATGATTCACCCCTATAATAATGCCCTAGTCATTCAAGGGTATATTAATAATTTCAGAGTAAAAAGAATTATGGTGGATGATGGTAGCTCGGCAAATATGATAACCATGGATTGTTTTAAAAAAGATGAATTTGAGTGTGAAGGATATGAAGCCTGTTGCAACACCCCTGGTGGGAATCGGTAATTTCCAAGTGTGGCTAGAAGGCTAAAAACATTTGAACATGGAGCTAGGGGATGATGAGATGACTCGAGATGTCACCGTGGAGTTTATGGTGGCTGATATTGTCTTCCCATATAATATCTTGCTTGGACGGCCTTACCTCTATGCTACGACGGCCATAGCGAGCACTTATCATCTTACCATAAAGATCCCTACTATGAGAGGCGAGGCAGTCATTAGAGGATGCTAGAAGACGACCCATTATACTTATTTCAATACTTTAAATGGGGTTTTCCACGCAGCCCAATTTGATTTAGAAGACCCCTCAAGATCTAATTTCCTCGAACCTACGAGGGAGATCACAAAAGTCAAGGTGGCTCAAAGAAAAGTCTAGGTAAGAGGAGAAATGGACAAACAAATAAAGGAAGTCATGCTCAGCACCCTGAGACTAAATGCCTTTGAATAGGATGCTGATGATTTGGTGGGCGTCGTCCCTAAGGTTATGGTACATAGACTAAATATTGATAGTTCCATTAAACCGATCACTCAGAGAAAGAGGAAACAGCCTACTAAAAAGTAAGTGGCCATAGTAGATGTGGTGGATAAGTTGTTGAAGGTAGGGGTCATCCGAGAAGTACACTACCTTAAATGGTTGGCTAATGTGGTTCTAGTAAAGAAGCCCAATGGGTCATTCCCCATTTGTGTTGATTTTACAAACTTGACTAAGGCATGCCCAAAAGACCCATACCCCTTGCTTAACATAGCTAAACTGGTGGCCTCAACAATAAGGCATGAGTTGTACACATTTTTGGATGCCATATTAGATTTCCACCAAACCCATATGCACCCAAGGGATGAGGAAAAGACATCTTTTATTTCATTGATTTGGGAATGTACTACTATAGTATGATGCCTTCTAGATTGAAAAATGCAGGAGCTACATACCAAATAATGGTCGATGTAATGTTTAAGTCTGAAATTATAAGACAGTGGAAGTGTATGTGGATGACATGATCATCAAGAGAAAACATGTATCAAACTTCCCAGGGGAAATACAAGCATTTTTTGTAGGTTCAACAGAGATAAAATCTCAAGCTCAACCTAGAGAAGTGTGTATTTAGGGTTCCTCGAGTACTTGGTATCTCAACGAGGCATCAAAGCTAATCTTGAACAAATCAGACTAATTCTAGAAATGAAACCACCTAAAGACATAAAGGAGGTGCAATGCCAGAATGAAAGGATCATAGCCTTGGGCAAGTTCATCTCATGTTCAGCAAGATGGTGTCAGCCCTTTTTCAAGACCTTGAAGGGTCTCAAGTAGTTCCATTAGACAGATGAATGTCAGGAATCCTTTAAAGAGCTTAAAAAGTTCTTAACCTCTCCCCCATCCTAAGCTAAACTATTTTGAAGGAGGACCTTTACCTCTATCTGTCAACTACAAAGGATACAATAATAATGGTTTTGGTAAGAGAGGAGGCTAGGGAGCAATACCTAATTTACTATGTGAGCAAGGTCCTGCACGATGCGGAGTTGAGTTACCCTAAGTTAGAGAAGCATGCCTTAGCACTCTACATGGCAACCAAAAAATTGAGACACTACTTTGAGGCTCATACCGTGATGGTACGAACCGACCTCCCACTCAGAAAGATCCTTCAAAAGCCAGAGACCTCAAGAAGGGTATGTAGGCACAAATACTGGTGAACTTTGTGGCAAAACTAACACTAGTATAAGAAGAGGGGGTCACTGCCACGAATAGATAAGAGATGTGGGTCAATGGTGCAAAGTGTCAAAGGGGGTCTAAGGTTGGCATTGTGATTAAGGGCCCCCCATTAGATTGTTATCAAGTATTAAGTCAGGCTAAACTTCACCAACTTCAATAATAAGGCAGAATATGAGGCCTTGATCAATAAGATAAAGCTTACAAAGGAGTTAAGAGTGGAGAATCATACCATATATTGTGATTCTCAGCTAACTATGAACCAATTGCAGGGAAATTTCAAGGTGAGGAATGATGACCTCACCCCCTATGTAGAAACTGCAAAACAGCTGAGGCCAAAAGGATGGAAGATAGTCTGGGTCCCCAAGAAGGAAATGAAGGAAGCAGCTGAAATAGCTAACACTGTGTGAACTCTCAATGTTCCACCTACAGAATCACCGATCGCTATATGACTCTCAACCAGACTTAAAGGTTCAAAAAAAGAATGGGCATCAAGGTCTACCTGGAAAATTTTGCATGTCTGGACATATTTTTAAGGAAAAACCCAATTCTTACATCGTAAATCTAACCATCAATACGAGCCCATGGACTCAAACCAAGCTCAAACTAAACCTTAAACGGACCTAAAAAATAGGATCGAACTAGACTACATCGGACCCTATGACCAAGCCCACGAGCCAAGGCCCAAGTCCATGTCTTAAGGCCCTAGCACATTGTTTGCCTCAAAATATACGAACAATTAGCGACCACAAGTATACAGCCTATTGTAGCACATGATGAGAACTAAGGTTGTATCTCTCAAGGAACTAAAAGTGTTCAGCTCTGTTAATTTATTTCTTAAGCAATTAAAAGTAAAGAAGAATTTTGATTTTGATTTAAAAAGAAAGTAAAGCAAATAAGAAAGCAATGAAAATTATTAAATATGCAATGATATGAATGATTCTAGAGAAGTTGATAATCCATAGTCCATCTTCTATGATATTAAGCAATTGATTCAATTAATTAATTTAACCATCTAATGTTAAATGCAATTATTCAATTAGAAATTATTCTACTAACTATTGCATTCATAGAAGTAATCTAGAGAAAATATGCATCAATCAAAGGATTTAAGACTAAAACTTATATTCCAAATTCATTTTAGAATCTCAATTGAATAGTTCCAAGCTTATATTTCCACTCTCGCTCCATCACCTAAACCTTAAATTAGCTAATTGGTGATCATGCAATTAGTTATTATAATTAATTTAATTCAATCAAGCATAAGTTAAACCTGATTAAAGAATCAACAACAATTAATCCTATCAAGACTACTTCATACTTCAATCACTAGACAATAAAGAATTTAGTTCATGATTGATTTTAATCTTAACAAATTAACAGTAATTCTTAGAGAAATCATGCTTAATCTCTTAACACAAAGATAGCCCAAAAGATTTAAAGCAATTAAGTTTAGAAAATAAACCTTAATTAAAGTGCAAAAAATCTCAATACCCTTAGAGAAATTCAACTTCAATCTTTAACACAAACCAAATTGATGAAAAACTAATGAAAACAAATCTGTCAAAATCAATCTAAATCCTGTCTAAACTAAATTATCTCAAGAAAGTTGTTTAGAAATGACTTCAGAAGAACTCTGAATAGATTGGATAACCCTAGAATAGATGGGAACTGAATATGATGCTTATGATATATAAAATCCTCAAAAAAAAATCCTTCTTTTATACAAATTCGAATTATTGGGATGGCCTTTATTTCATCGAGCACGGCCCCGTGTAGATTTCTATTTCTTGAATAGAGGAATACCAAACTTGCTCAATAAGGTGCATAGCCACTAGTGGTTTCTACATTGGCCATAATGAATTCTACATAGCCTATGCCAAATATTAAAACTCTGCTTTCTCAATCCAGTGACTTACATGGCTTTAAGCATGGCCTAAACACATCTAGGCATGGCTCATGCCAAATAAAAGTGCTCCAAAACTCTCCAAAAATGGCTCCTTTCAAACGTTCTAGCTCATGAACTGCATCTTTTGATCCAATTACTCCATTTACATAAAAATTAACGACTTTCTATAAAAGACACTTAACAAACACATTAAACTTAATTTTTGGGTAAAAATAAGCTTAAATGTTAAAGGAAAATATGTAAAAACATGCACAAAATAACTCCTCTACATTTAAGCTTTACTTGACTTCAAGCAAAACAGAACAATGACAATGAATTGAAAACTTAACTTTCTAAAATTAAACTATGAAAAACCAAATTTTAACTTTTCTCATTAAATTATTCAATCAGGTTAATGTTAAAATTTTAATGCTTAGTTAACCAAATTTTAAACCTATAACTCAATTTCAATAATTTTATTAGCATTATAGCATAATCAATTATTAAAATTCAAGCTAAATGAACGAGAAAAACTTCTTTCATGCAACAAAGTTAAAATTAGGCAAGTAAAGATTTTATTCTTAGGAATCAACTCAACAAAAGGGACAAGTTCTCCTTCAAGAGATCTTTCCCCGAACATAATTCAAAAAATAAAATAAAATAAAAGTAGTAAACTGAAAACTAAAGAAATAAATAAAATAAAAGCAGTAAACTAAAAACTAAAGAAATAAACTAAGTAATAATGCCTAGCAAAGTTTTTTTTTCAAAAATCAAGTCCCCGACAATGACGCCAAAAACTTGTTTGCCTCATAATATACTAACAAATAGCAACTGCCAATATATGCGCTATCTTTGCACAGGATGAGAATCCAAGGTCGTATTCCCAAGGACATATTATTATGGTTTGTTAAACTTTATTAATTTGTTTCTTAAAGTGTAAGTAAAAGTAAAAGAAGATTTACTTTTGATTGAAAAGTAAATAAATTATTAAAAAGTAAGAAAATAATGAATATGAGTATGCAATGATATGAACAATGTCTATAGAAATTGACAATCCATAGTCTATCCTTTATATCTTAAACTATTAATTCTATTACTTAAGTTTAGCAATCCAATGTTTAATGTAATCATTCAACTAAACCTTATTATAGTCCAGCTAAGGCATTTATAGAAGTAATTTAGAGAAAACATCATCAATTAAAAGATTTAAGACTAAAACTTATGAACCCAATTCGTTTTAGAATCTCAATTGAATTATACCAGATTCAGACTCCACTCTCGTTCCATCATCCAAACCCTAATTAAACTAATTGATGATCAAGCAATTGTTTATAATTATCAATTCAATCAAGCAAAAGTTAAACCTAATAATAAACTCAACAATAATTTAATCATATCAATACTATTTTATGCTTCAATCTTTAAACAAAAACAAATTTAGTTCATGATTGATTTAGATTTCAACAAATTCACAATAATTCTAAGAGAAATCATGCTTAAAACCATTAATGCAAAAAAAATCCAGAATTCAAGCAATTAAGATAAGAATAAACCATAATTAAAAATAGAAAAATTCGAACCTCCTTGGAGAAATTCAACTTTAATCTTTAACAAGAACCAAAAATAAAGAAAAAAATGAAAATCTGAGAAAAACAATGAATTTAACAGCAAACTTTCAAGTAATCCTAAACTAATTCTCTCAAAACTTATTTAGAACGGCATTGAAAGATGTGTACGATGTATCTCTTTATTGGCATCTTAAGAATTCCTTATATAGTGAAAAATCTAGGTTTTGGATGTCCAACTCACATTAGAATTCTATTTCCAACTCTGTTTCGGATGTTCGGCACGACCCGGACGGCCCATGCCGTAGCTTATTAGTTCAATCCATCTTTTGGCAGAGATTGGCATGAGTCTATGTGTTTGCAGTGTATTCCCTAGAGGTTACACTCAACATGTGAATGTAAACAAAAACCTAACTGGCTTTAGTATATATGTTCTTTAAGAGGATACATTCCTAGTATCGAATGTATATATGTCCCTTAAGTACTCTGTAGGGAATCTATTCTCAAAAAGTTTGAGAATATGAATGATTGATTGCCCTTTTAATAGATGCTTTAAAGGTTGTTCATGGTCATAGGATTATTGGTAGGGATGCCATTAATCCAGAAGACCATCACCTCTGTTGTCATCCATGATAAGTATGAGATACTTATTGGTATGGAGGTAGTGAGTC
>CAOJBK011126298.1:0-13007 GCA_948294925.1 Codiaeum variegatum | reverse complement strand
CTAAATGCCACAGTTATTACCCTCATCCCCAAGATTGAAAATGTTGCAAAGCCAAGTGATTATAGGTTAATAGCCTACTACAACACAGTGTACAAGATTATTTCTAAACTTGTTTGCAAAAGGTTGATGTCTATTAGAAGTATTGCTCAAAATATTGTTATTCTTCAATATCTGCTACAGTTGTACAAGAGGAAGAAAGTATCTACTAGATGTTTATTGAAGGTGGACATAAGAAAGGAATATGACTCTATACACTGGGGTTTTATGGTGGACCGGCTTAAAGCTTTTAAGGTTTCCTAAAAAAGCTAGAGGTTGGATACAATGTTGTTTGACCTCTGTTACATATGTTCTCAATAGTAATGGTGATATTGTTGAGGAATGATTCAACAATTGGTTACCTTATTTTTAGTAAGTCAGTTACTTAGTCAAAATAAGTGCAGATTTTTAGCTACTATTTAGGAGCAAAATATGTTAGTTGTTGATTATTTTTTATTCTATTTTTCTTTATTTAAACAACATGAAGTGGAAAATAACACATCCAAGTGATTTGATCTTTTTTTTCTCTATTTTCATTTGCTGCTGCTGTTTGATTTGCTCTATTTTTTGCTGCTGCTGTTTGATCCAACATTGTGGTATCAGAGCCAGGTTCAAAGCCCTATCAGTAGCTCAAAATGACTACCAATGGAGGGAACCTACAGCAATCCATGATACTTGTTTTCAAGGGTAAAAACTATGAGTTTTGGAACATCAAGATGAAAACTCTTTTCAAGTCACAGGACCTATGGGAGCTTGTTGAGGATTGGGTGCCAGAAGATGAGGATGAAGGGTGAGTGAGAGAATTAAGGAAGAAAGATGCAAAGGCCTTATTTTTCATCTAACAAGGCTTATATGAAACTATTTTCTCCAGGGTATCAGCAGCACAATCAGCCAAAGAAGCATGGGAAGCCTTGAAAAATGAATTTTAAGGCACGACGAAAGTAAAGGCGGTGAAGCTACAAACCTTAAGAAAGAGCTTTGAGATGCTAATGATGGGTAGTGGCGAAACCATACAGGAGTATTTGTCAAGGGCTATGACAGTTTTGAATCAGATGAGGTCATATAGAGAGGAGGTCACTGATGAAACGGTTGTGTGCAAAATTCTCAGGAGCTTGACTTCCAGATTTGACCATCTTATTGCAACCATTGAGGAATCAAAAGATCTAACCATTCTGTCATTTGATGCACTAATGGGCTCTCTCTTAGCTCATGAAGATAGAATCAATAGAAGTGGAGAAACAAGTAAGGAGAAGGCATTTCAAGTTAACTATAACTCAGGGCAAGGTGGAAAAAGCTCATGGAGAGGAAATGGCAAAGGTGGCAGTAGAGGAAGAGGCAGCAGCAGAGGAATAACAACAGAGACAAGAAGGTGCTATACTTGAATAAAGTGGTAGATTTATTAAGGGGATTCAGTTAGATAGGGGAGGTGAGTTTTTTTCCACTAAGTTTAACCATTTTTGCGAGAAAGAAGGGATAAGAAGGGAGCTGATAGCACCCTATACACCATAGCAAAATGGTGTTGTGGAAAGGAAAAATAGGACTATGGTAGAAATGGGAAGAGGGCTGCTAAAGACTAGAGGAGAACCAAATTTTTGTTGGGCAGAAGCTGTAACAGTGGTAGTTTATATATTAAACATGTCACCTACTAAGGCTGTGGCAGAAAAAACACCTTTTAAGGTGTGGTATGGGTATCCCCCATCTGCAAGTCACATGAGGGTGTTTGGGTGTATGGCCTATGCTTTGAAAAATCAACAAGATAAAAAAAAGTTTGATGACAAGTCTGAAAAGTGTGTTTTTATTAGGTATTCTATAGAAATCAAAGCATATAGACTTCTCAATCCCACTACCGAAAAAGTGCTTGTGTGCAGAAATGTGAAGTTTAATGAAGAAGAAGGGTGGAATTGGAAAGGGAAGGAGAAGAAATCAACGTTCCAACTTGAAGAAGAGGAAGCAGCTGCTGATGTCCAGAATGGTAGGTTTGAAAATAGCACCAGTAGTGGTGCAACGTCACCAACAAACAGCAGCAACATAAGCAAATTTGAGGGTCCAACCAGTGGCCCAACGTCACCTAAAGGCTCAGAAACAAGAAGGACCAACTCTTCTTCAATCTCAAAAGAAACTCCATCAAGGAAGATGCAATCTCTTAGAGACATATATGAGTCTTGCACATTTGCCTTGTTTACCACAAACCCAATAACTTATGAAGATGCGGCAGGAAGAAAGGAATGGGAAGAGGCTATGGAGGTTGAAATTGATGCAATTAAGAGAAATCACACTTGGGAATTAATAGATATACCATATGGGAAGCACGCAATAGGTTTGAAGTGTATCTTTAAGATAAAGTTTCATGTTGATGGAAGGATTCACAAATGCAAGGCTAGGCTTGTGGCAAAGGGGTACTCACAGATTCTAGGGATTGATGTGGAGGAGACATTCTCCCCTGTGGCTAGATTTGAAACCATGAGGTTGGTGCTAGCCGTGGCAGCGCATATAGGATGGGAGGTACATCAATTTGATGTAAAATTAGCTTTTCTCAATGGTGAGTTGACTAAGGAAGTGTTTGTTACTCAGCCTGATGACTTTATTGTGAAAGATAAGGAGGAAAAGGTGTATAAGCTTCATAAATCTCTTTATGGGTAGAAACAAGCTCCAAGAGCTTGGTATTTGAATATTCATGATTACTTCTCTCATTATGGTTTCATAAGGAGTAGTAGTGAATCCACTCTTTATGTGAAGAAAGAGGGAGCAACAGATCTCTTAATGGTTTGCTTATATGTGGATGATATGGTGTACTGTGGGTCAAGTGATGATGCGATTCTTGCATTTAAGAAGGCTATGAACGATAAATTTGAAATGATTGACTTGGGACTCTTACACTATTTTTTGGGAGTTAAAGTACAACAAGTGAAGGAGGGAATTTTTATCTCCCAAAGGAAATATGCCGTAGATCTTATCAACAGAACAAGTATGAAAAATTGTAAGTCTAGTGCCACTCCAATGAATGTGAACGAAAAATTTCAGATGAAAGATGGATCCTTAGGAGCTAATGGAAAGCTTTACAGAAGTATGGTAGGGAGACTCATTTACCTAACACACACTAGACCATATATAGCTTTTTCTGTTAGTGTAGTGTCAAGGTTTATGCAAAGCCCTACTAAGCATCACATGGGAGCTGTGAAGAGAATTTTGAGGTACATTGCAGGCACTACAAGTCTAGAAATTCTGTATAAGCAGGGAGGTGAGTTGAAGCTAATGGGGTACACAGATAGTGATTGGGCAGGATGCATAGAAGATAGAAGAAGTACATCAGGTATTGCTTCTCTTTTGGTTCTAGAAATAGTGGCGTGGAGGTCAAAGAAGCAAGCTACATTAGCTTTATCAACTTGTGAGGATGAGTATATTGCTAGTGCTGCGGTAGCTTATGAAGCTGTTTGGTTGAGGAAGATAATGGTAGAGCTAGGAAAAGCACAAAAGGAAGCAACTGTGATTAAGTGTGATAGTGTCTCTGCTATTGCATTAAGTAAAAATCCAGTATTTCATGGTAGATCCAAGCACATAGAAATCAAACACCACTTATTGAGGGAATTTGTGGAAAATAAAGAAGTCAATCTAGAGTTTTGTGAGTCTGAAGAACAGGTTGCTGACATTCTGACCAAATCTTTACCTTGTGGGAAGTTTGAAATGTTAAGAAGTCAACTTGGCTTAACTAATTTTAAATCAAGGGGGGATGTTGAGGAATGATTCAATAATTGGTTAACTTATGTTTAGTAAGTCAGTTATTTAGTCAAAATAAGTACAGATTTTTAGCTACTATTTAGGAGCAAAATCTGTTAGTTGTTAATTATTTTTTATTCTATTTATCTTTATTTAAACAACCTTTTGTAATCAGCATGAAGTGGAAAATAACACAGCCAAGTGATTTGATCTGTTTTTGCTCTGTTTTCATTTGCTGTTGCTATTTGATTTGCTCTATTTTTTTTTGCTCTATTTTTTGCTGCTATTATTTGATCCAATGGATATGATTAGGCATTTTGAGGGAAAGAAAGGTCTAAGACAGGGTGACCCCATGTTGCCCCTCCTTTTTGTCTTAGCTATAGAATACTTTACTAGATTGCTGATGAAGATAAGTATGGCACAAAGATTCTCTTTTCATCCACAGTGTAAGTTTGGTCAATCTCAACTTTGCAGATGGCCTTAATTTTTTTTAATGTAAGGGTAATATGTTGTCTGTTAATTTGTTCATGCTAACCTTTGGTGAGTTTATTGGAGCTTCGAGGTGGGAAGCAAATCCTAAAAAGTCCAAGGTTTACATTATTGGAGTTGATGAGGAGAGGAGGCAAGAGATTATTGCCAAAACATGGTGCACTCTTGGTGCTTTCCCAATTAAAGTATCTATGGGTTCCTATGTTTACCACCAAATGGAATAGAGTTACCTATTAGAGTTTAGTTGATAAAAATGTCAAGAAGAAAAATGTCTGGTCCTCTAGGCATCTTTCTATGGTTGGTAGAGTCTAGTTGATCAATTCAGTGCTCCCCTCATTCTAGGTGTATTGGAGTTTGATTTTTGTATTTCCACAATTTTGTTGTTAAGGATGTAGAGAGAATTTGTAAGAAGTTTTTGTGGGGTCGAGTTGATGACATCAAGAGAATGGCATTGATTAAGTGGGAGCAGGTGAGTCTTCCTAAGAGGTTTAGAGGTCTGAATATTAGGAATGGTGGCATCTAGAATAAAGCAGTTGTTCGCAAACTGCTATGATCAGTGAGGTTGAGCAGAGAAGAGCTTTAGGTATATTGGATTCATTCCATTTACTTAAAGGGTCAATCAATAAGGGATTATTTGCCTTCGAGTAATGTCCCTTGGTACTGGAGAAAGTTGTTGAAGTTGAGAGATCTCACTTTTTATTTTTGCAAACAACAATATAGTAGTGATAAGACTTATAAGCTCAGTGAAGTTTATCAGCATCTTTTGAAAGAGAGGACTAAATTCAAAATGCAGAAAATTGTATGCTCCTTTTATACTTTGTTGAAGCATTCCTTCTTCCTTTGTCTTATTGTGCATAAGAGATTACTTACTACAGATAGGCTGTTGAAATTGCACATTCCAATTATGGATGTTCTTTGTCCATTGTGTTGTGCTCAGGAGGAATCTCATCCTCATCATTTTTTTGGTGTTCTTTTTTTTACTTCTTTTGTGTAAGAGATTAGTAATTGATTGGGTGGGAGTATGTGGCATATGCATATGCAGCAATGGTTGAAGTGGCTTTGTAATTTTTGGGGTTTAATAATTTGCAAGGGAGTATGGGCTGCTGCAGTAGCAGTTGTTTATACTATGTGGATTTCTCGCAATGTTGTGCATTTCAAGCAGCAAAATGTGATTATGTAGGATATGGTAGATCAGGTGAAGTATAGTTTTAAGGTTAGGGTGGGCATGATGTATAGACTTAAAATGTGTAAGGAAAATAGGAAATTTTTGGATGTATAGTTTAGTATACCAATCTCTTAAGAGATTTGTATATTGGTGAGGTTGTTTTTGGTTGACTGTTTCTTTGGTAATGAATTTTCCTATTTCATATAAAAAAATTAAAATAAATAATTTTTTTTTAAATTTATATTAGTGTTGTATAAATATAAAATTTAAATGAAATTTATTATTGACTAATGGAAGATTAACAGAAAAGTTAATGAAAGTGTATTACTACTCCAAATTAAAAATAAAAAGTCATAATTACACCCAATCTTTTTTAAAAGTATTTAATTACACTATTTTAAAGAAAATGTAGGCACTTTTTTTTTTGCTCTTATCTCTAAATTTTTTAAAGCTATTAGGTTTTTTTCTTAACGTGCTTCGTGCACGTTGCTATTATGACATATTATATCTCATTTTGTAAGATATTGTAATTTTTTAAAAATTAAAAGTTTATTCTTTATTCTTAAAAATGTAATTGATATATTGGAAAAATCATTAAAATAAAGGTTAACTATTGATTCATATTTATATTAAAAATATTCATAAAATAATATTATAAAAACCTATTTAGTTTAAGAATATCCAATAATTTAGATACCAAATTCGTCAATTTTTCAAAAAAAAATCAAAAGTGGAAAGAACATACCATACACTTTCAAACAATTTTTTTTATTAAACTAAGAATTATCCATACATAGTATGCTAACTATTTTATTTGTGATAGATAGGATAGACCACAAAAAATTATAAAAAATCTAAATATATATGATTTTCTGAATAATTTTCTTAAATATATAGAATTTAATTCTATTATATAAGCGGAAAAAAATATTTTCCTTATTTATAATTGTTTTATTGTTATTAAACACAACTATAAAAACAATTTGTAATTCAAAAAATAAAATATAATAAAAATAATTTAAATATAACACATAGTTAAACTATTGCTAATATGTTTTGTTGTAATTGATTTTTGAATGTCAAATTTAAATTTTGATTTCTTTTATAAATTTTTTATTAAAAGTTTGCTACAGAACCTCTAATCTGATTTCATAATATAAATAATTAAATAAATATTATATTTTAATAAAATAAATTTAAAACTCTTATAATTTCTCACATTATTCATTGTATGGAAGATTATTTTCATGAGATCAATATTAATAATTTATCTATAAAATATATCAACCTCTAATCTCTTATAATTTATCAACATTGTTCATTGTTACATGTCTTTTGCTAATCTTCTTAGTTTCTTGTCTTACAATGGAAATTCCAAATGCCATTAGTGATTATTGTTTTTTTTTATTACTATTATTTTTAAATATATTATCATTATTTTGTTGACACATCATCCTAAGTTTGACTAACACACGCAGACCATTCTAGCCATAAAATTATACAGTTTCAAGAAAATTGGAGTTGAGACAAGTAGCATTATTATCTTTTGAAAGTAAAGGTAATAATAGTTTAGAATTGAAAACACATGCAGTATTTTAGAAAGTTTAATAAGATTTACATATATATTTTTTAATTTTATTATTTTTCTTTTAATTAATAAATAATTATTTTAAATTACTAAACTAATTTTACATGATATATAAAATAGCATAAAATAAAATCATTATTTTAAAATTCATATTAACCCATTTAAGAATTTAGTGAGGATATTTATGTAATTTAGTGACTTTTATATTGTTTATGGAAAAATTATTGAAAATTTTAAAAAAATTAGAAGAACTGTAGATTTTTTTTTATATATAGAAAAAGTTATTAAAAAGTATTCATTTATAATGACATTTTTAGTACTTTTATTTTAACTTTTAATAACGGCATAAAAATTATAATTAAATATCTTATTAATTTTAATAATTTTTTAAAAATTATTATTAAATGTATTTTAAATTTTATAAAATCTTTTAAAAGTTTTTATTGTATACAAGTGATTTTTAAAATCTATAAAAAATTTTAATTTTACTAATTGATCAGAGCCCACATATTTTGGGGGAAAAGAAAAAAGAGTTTTTGAGTTTGAGTAGAAAAGAAAAAAAATGAGACCTACAATGAAGTTCTAGTGCAAAAAGAAAATCGAGATTTTCGAAATCGAAAACACAGAAGGTATGCACAAATTTTTTTTTTTTTGAACTCATAGTGGATTGAATTCAGATATGGTGGAGAGTGGCAAGGATAGGATTAATAAACTCCCAGATGAGTTACTGATTTGTATTATTTCTTGCATGACAGTAAGGGAAGCAGCACAAACCAGTCTTATTTCTCGTAGATGGAGAAAGCTTTGGACTTTGATAACCAAATTTGATTTTGATGGTTCATATATATTATCCAAATACCCATCTGAAGTTCATACATTCTGGCTCTTTCCAAACGATGTGAATTATGTGATGCGTTATGATCATTTTATTGAACTTGCATGGTGCAGATTTGTAAAGCGTGTGAATGATGCACTCAGATTATATCAACGTTCTCCAGAGGAATTCAGAATCCGTTTTCATTTCGGATTTGAGTATGAGATCGATTATTGGATATAGTTTGCTCTAAAGAACAAAGTTAAAAAGCTTGATTTAAATTTTTCAGATTATTTAGGCCGAAATTATGGCAGTTATTTTGAATTTGATCTACCTTGTGATTTAACAAAAAGGTTGAACAGGGATTCACCTCACCGTTTCCCTGATTTGATGAGTTTCAACTCACTTTCTGTCCTAAAATTGAAAAATGTTTTGATAACAGGACAAGTTGTTGAGTACTTTATGATTAATTGCCCATTTCTTGAATGGATAAGTGTGATCGGTTCATCTTCTCTTAAAAATCTAAAAGTTGCCAGTCCATTACCCAACTTGAAATATCTAGAATTAGTTTTTTGCTCAAATCTCAGAAGCATTGAAATTCTAGAGTCTAATATCTTTACTTTCAGGTTTGTTATGGGATGGAGTGCAATTGTGAACATCCCCAGTGTGGTTGAACTATCTTTAGGATTTAGAATCCCAAGTTTGTTTGGTGATGATTATTACATTCTCTACATTTACAAACTTTCAAGTTTTATCTCACAGCTACAAAGGCTTAAACTGGAAGTGCCAGGAGAAAAGGTCAGTATGCAAATTGTATTACATTCTTTCTCTTGATATGCTGTTACTCTGATTTGATAAAGATTTGTGTTTATTGACTTTCCAACTTTTTCCAATCTGAAGCAATTTGAATTGGTAGTTTGTGGATCACACAAGGGCCTTAGCCTTCTTGGCTTCACCTCTTTCATAAAGGCAGCACCTAACTTGCATAAGTTTTCATTAGAGGTAACTTTTGTTATAATTTGATGATTTTTTATTTTAGTTGTTTATTGTTAGTGTAAGCCTTGTTTGATGTAATTTTACAATATTTGCAAGTCTGCACCATAGATTTCACAATTGGCTGTCAACACCAATCAATACATCTAATGCAATAGGTCATAGTCTAAATGTATTTTTAGAATATCAGTTTGATGATTTTGAAGCTTATGAATTGTTCAAGCAACGTGCCTTGGTTTCATATTATCCTTTTACCTTAAATTGGGTCAAATTTCTGTAATTTTTTAAATGCTTTTCACACGTGTTCTGGAATACGCTCAATTTCAAAAACTAGTTTAAGTTCAACACACTCACATTCACAATTGAAGGCTCTCATAATGCTTTTGAGAAGTTGACTAACAATCCTTATAGTTTAAATAAATATCACCATTATCAGAGCCTTCAATTGTGAATGTGACTCAGCTCAATCTTGGATCTAATGTATAACTATTTCATTTTATTTATTTTTTAATTGTTATAACACCATTCAAAGGTTTTTTTTATTTATTTATTTTTTGTAATATAAAATCAAATTAATATTCATCTATATAATATATTTGGATATTATGAATATATCCTAAAAATCATTTTTGCTATACTTCTGATTTAAATTATTTCGCTCTTTTTGTTGTAGGTTTTTTTTTTCAGTAATTTTTTTATTATAGTTTAATTATTTATAAAATGATTTAACCTATAATATATTATATTTAATATGTGGTTGCTATCAACGTAAGATACATTAACAACATAATTATACGAATCAATTATACTGTATACAATTATTTTGGAAAAATAATATACTATAATTACTATCGATAATTATTTTATAGAGTAATTAAATGAATAACATAATAATGTATAATTGATTCTTTAACGTAGGAGCTGTGACAATAATGAAATTGTTATTTTATTAAAATAGACAACCCTCCACAATATATATCTATATTTCAGTGGTCGTTTGGCAGGCGGAAATTCAATTATGGATATCGTAAAATTCATGGATTTTAATTTTTATTGTTGTTTGGTTAAAAAAAAATAAATTTAAAATCCATGAATTTATAAAAATCAATCATTTAAACTTTAAAAAATAAAGGATTTGAAATTTCACATGAAATGTGAGTTTTCAATTCCATGGATTTGCATAAATCCATGGATTTCAACTAATTCCATAGATTTCAAATCCATTATACCAAACGACCCCTCAACAAGTTCATGATTGCTCAAACTCAAGTATTTAAGAAGCTTTTCAGAAGAAGCTATGACTTCAGGCAAAAAAAAAAATTCAGAAGCTATGACTGTTAGCAAGAGGCAGAGCTCCCAATCTAGTGCTTCTAAACCTTAAGAATATAAGGCACTAAAATATCAAAACCAAGAACTTAAGCTGCAACTCAAACCAATCGAGGTCACGCTGCTCCTTAATAATCCTCTCGCAAAACATCGAGCACTTGACTCCGAGCTATCTTAAGGTAATTATTAGTATTTTATTAGTAATAAGAATATTAGTATAGATATTCAAAAGTAACTATGATATTTTGTAAGTATGCGTGCTAGAAATATTGTATTATTTTTTTATTATTATATTTAAAATAAAAAACTTAGCTTAATTCTATTTAAAAATTAATATATATTATTTTTTATTAAAATTTTATTTAATTAATTCTATACATACAAATATGTAAAGAGAACATGTTTCTAATTATTTTATTTATTCTAATTAAATTTATTTATTATTATTAATTATATTTAGATTTTGATAATCAAATAATTAACATTGTTGAATTTTACACATGATAGAAATTAAAAATTATGATTTTACGTGTGAGATACATATAAACATTCGATGATAATAAAACTCAATTAAAGATATTAATCTTACTTAGTGCAATTGTAATGCCGAGAAAAGATACTATATAATAGATTCAATTAAATTTAATCAATTGTAATAAATAATTTTATAAATATTACAATATATAGTTATTACACATTTTAAAAATAAATTTAAAGAATATATGAAAACTTATTTAGATATATAAAAGTTGGACTATATAATAAAATTTTCCTTTAAAATTTTGTAGATGATTCTTTAAGAAATTTAATTCTGTTAATTAATATTGTTAGTAGTTTTTTGGGAAAAATATATAAATAGAAAAAATATAAATAGAATTTTAAATTCTATTAAATATACATTACATATAGGATACTAAATAATTATATATTACAAATATAATATGACACTTTGGTAACGTACGAAGCACGTTATTGAAAAAACTATTATGTGTAAATTTGAAAATTTTAATTATATTTTTTCTAACATTTAGTATAGTGTTCGCGTCATTAATGGGTCAATCCGATAACAACATGAAAATTATCGTGTTAAGTAGCGGGTTGACTAGTTAAACCGAAAAGAAAACATTTAATATGTTTGATAATTCATATCATGTTGATAATATCTTTATCCGCCTATTCCCTATTTTTGTACATATGAGCAAAATTAACTTGATATGAATTTGTAAATATTCATATGGATGAGTTGAATATATTAATGTTTTATATGGAGTTAATGACATCTTGTTTATTGATTTATTTGATTTATATATAATATATAATTTATATATAAATTAACGTGTTAAACGGCTCTTGTCGTGTTAACACGAATAATAAGCAGGTTGTATTAGTATTTAGATTTTCGACACGATTAACTTAACGAATAGTGTTTGGATTTATTTTTATAGTGTTATGAGTGTACCTCGACCCAACACTAACACTATCCATAAACCCATATTACTACCCTTAATTTAGGAGTTTTTTTTAACCTTTCTCCTTGAATATCTCACATTTTTATTTTTCTAAAATAATATATACAAATTAAAAAAATGCTTAAATTGATAGTCATCGTTTTCAAGAAACAATTTCCACATTGGAAGATTATAACATATAAATGAGACTTATAATTGAGTGGATGTGAAACCTAACATATAAAATAATTTATATATAGATTAGTCCTCTTAAATTATATCAAATTAAATTTTCATTTTAATTTATCTGAATTTAAGATATTTGTAATGTTAGAAAAAAAAATAATAAAATTTTTAAAAAATTGTTCCTCAACTAATTACCTTAAATTGATAATGATCCGTTAATTAATATACTTTTTTTGTTGAGAAACAATTCCCACGTTCAAAGATTATAAAATATAAATGAGACTTATAATTGAGTGGACGTTGGAGCTAGCATAAGACAATTTGTTTATATATTAGTCCATTAAATTATATTAAACTGATTTTTATTTTAATTGATTTGAAACTAAATACTTTAATATTTTTCTTAAAATGGAGTAAGATTTAAAAAATTATTGGATTTACTCTTAAATATATAATTTTAAAATGCACTTTCTAAAATTTAAAAAAAAATAATTTAAGAGGATATTGGACTTGGTTTTAATGGAAAGGTGAGAATTTTATAAAAAGAAAAGTAGTGGGCAGCTCAATATCATTAGTAATTACATATGAGTTCTAAAGAAAATTGAAAAAAAAAAGAAAATAAGTTTAGAACAAAAGATAACTTTCCCATAAAAAAAAAAAAAGAAACAATAGATAACTTATATATGCTTTGATATGTAAATATGATTTCAGTTAATTTTGACAAGTTCATGGTCCCTATATTATGTAGCTGTGTGGTCTTAGGCCCATGATAGCTGGACGTGTGCATATTAATATAAATAGAAAAACACGCGTTTTATTTATCAATAAATTAGTGCAGATGAAATGATTCGTTTTTCTAATTTTTATGCAATAGGTCACTGGTTCAATTCTCACTTCCTCATAATTTTTCTTTAATTCTTTTCTTTTTCATTTTTCATGTCATCTTCTTCTTTTTTTCTTTTTATCTAATTTATTTAATGTAATTGAAATTTATTTTTCAATAAATATTAATTACATATATAACTTATATTTGTTAGATACTCACGTTATATTTATTTCATATTCGCATTAGATCTGAATATTTTATTCATATTATATTATTTTTACACTTTTTATGGTCATCATATATTATACATCAAAGTTACACATTAAAAATAAAAGAAATATATATATATATATATATTATACATTAGATGTTTCAAAAAATATTTTTTTCATAAGATAATTATTAAATATATATATCATAGA
>CAOJBK011125769.1:0-10898 GCA_948294925.1 Codiaeum variegatum | reverse complement strand
ACGTTCAGATTGGTCGTCTGTTTGAGGGTGATAAGAAGAGCTATAAGTGAGAGTAGTACCCAAGGCTTTGAATAATTCCTATCAAAAGTTGTTGGTAAATATTTTTTCTCTGTCTGATACAATAGTTGTTGGGATAACATGCAATTTATACACGTGATCAAGGAATATAGAGGCAACCTTGGCTGTAGTGAAAGGATGTAAGAGTGGTATGAAGTGAGAAGATTTGGTGAAAGGATCTACCACTACCATGATTGTATCCTTTCCTCTAGATTTGGGTAGCTATTCAATAAAATACATAACTGTGTAAGACCAGGCCTGCTGAGGTATTGGAAGTGGTTATAGGAGACTAGGATATGTAACATTTTCTAGTTTGCAACATTGACATGTGTCACAAGCTTGAACATATTGAGTGACCACCTGTTTGAGTCTCGCCTAGTAAAATAAGGACTTGAGGTGATGGTAAGTGCCTCTAATGCCAGAATGATCACCGACAGGTGAGTCATGAGCTGTCTACAGCAATTTTTGTTGAAAACTAGAAGAAATACCCACATAAAACCTGCCTTTATATTTAATGATACCCTTAGAGATAGTTTATAGAGGCTTGCTATTGGGATCAATGTGCAAGAGTTGTAATAATGATGTATCATGAGAATCTGATCTATAGGATTCTAGTACCTCTTAAAGCCATACAGACTTAACTGTAGAAATTGAGTTAATAGAAGCTAGTTTTGGATCTTGCCTAGATAAGGCATCTGCTACTTTGTTGTCCTTTCCCTTATTGTACTGAGTAGTATTGTCTAAGCCTAGTAATTTGACCACTCCCTTTTTGTTGCTTGTAATTATATAGCCTCTATCGTAAGACGAATTTAATGCTCTCATGGTCTGTTTGAATGATGAAATGCTTATGTTCCAGGTATTATTGCCATTTAGATACTGCCATGACAATAGTTAACAATTCCTTTTCATAGATGGAGAGGGTTTGATTTTGAGGACTTAAAGCTTGACTAAAGAATGCTAGAGGCCTTCCATTCTACATTAAAATAGTTCTAATGCCTTTACTAGATGTATCAGTTAATAAAACAAATGGTTATGAAAATTTTGGCAAAGCTAAGATAAGGGCCTTATACATAAGATCTTTAAGAGCTTGAAAAGCATGAGTAGTTGTAGAAGACCAGATGAATCTGTTAGACTTCAACAAGTCATTGAGAGACCTACTGATGACTCCATAGCCTTGTATAAATTTTCTGTAGTATCTTGTGTGACCTAAAAATTCCCTTAAGGCTTTCAGAGATTTAGGTAGCAGCTAATTAATCATAGCTTTTATCTTGTAAGGGTCAGTAGCTACTCCATCTGATGTGATAATGTGTCCCAAGTAATCAATCTTATTCTGGCCAAATGTACACTTTCTCAATTTAGCATAAAGCTAATTTGAGATTAATAACTGAAAGTAATCTCAAGATGTTAAAGATGGACTTGCCATGTAGTACTGTATATCAATATATCATAAAAAAAAAACAATATGAACTTTCTCAAATAAGGTGAAAAGATATCATTCATTAGATTTTGAAAAGTTGCAAGAGCATTTATCAACCCAAAAGGCATGACCCTAAACTCAAAATGTCCAGTATGGGTTTTAAAAGTAGTTTTAGGGATTTCAGCCTCTTGCATATGAATTTGGTGATACCCAGCTATGAGGTCCACCTTAGAAAAATACTTAGCCCCAAATAATTCATCTATTAGGTCATCAATAATGGGGATTGGATACTTGTTTTTCACTATCCGAGAGTTGAGAGCTTTATAGTCAATACAGAAACCCATGTACCATCTTTCATTTTTTACTAAGAGGATAGGTGATGAGAAAGGACTGTGGCTAGGTTGGATGATTGAGGTGTGAAGCATTTTTTGAATTTGTTTTTCTATTTCATTTTTTTGAAAGTGGTTGTATCTATAAAGGCGAAGGTTAATAGGTTTAGTGTTTGGTTTAAGTGTAATGGAATGGTTATAGGGTCTTTGTAGTGGTAAGGTAGTTGGTTCTTGAAAAAGGTAAGTGTATTGGTGTAAAAGAGTGTTTAAGGATTGTTGGCGTGAGGGTGGTAAGGGCTCATAATGGGAAAAGGTTGGACTGATACTAATGGAAAACACATGGCCTAAGTACTTACGCCAACTATTTTTGAGCCATTTGTGCAGCTCTTTCCCTATGATGATGGAGAGATAGCCATCTTCAATGATACCATTCAATTCAATTTATTCTCATTCCTTCTTAAATGAAATGGGAGGTTTTAGAAAATCAAACAGTATGAGACTATACTATTTCATCCAATCCACACCTAAGACCAAATCATAACCTCCTAATTGTAGCAGTCTAATTATAAAAGTAAATTCATAACCCTGCATAGATAACCCTGCATAGACCATTTGAAATTTGTGCATTTGGACTTACTGGACATTTTGCGACCATTTGCAACAGTAATAAATAATGAATAGGACCTGACAGATGATATTAATTTCCTTAGCCACTTCCTTATCAATGAAGCTATAGGTACTGCCAATATCTATGAGAATGATAAAAGTTTTAGTACCAATGAGTCCTTTGATTCTCAAGGTATTTGTTGAACTGCTACCATCCAAAGTGTGCTTTGAAATTTCCCCTTCCTCGGCTTCCATGGCATCAAAACAAGGCTCTACAGAATTATCTTCATCACTTGTAGGTAATTGGTCAACAACATGTAATGATAATAGTTATTAGTGCTTACATTGGTGGCCAAGAAAATACTGGTCACCACATTTGAAATAAGATCTTGGTTGGCGTTTTTATCAGTGGTAGGCTTGGTTTGTTGTGGTTTGGTTATGTTTGGGTATGGAGGTTTTGGGTTATTAGTTTTAGGCTCTGTAATCTTAGTAGTATTGGGAGGAGATTTGGTAGTGAAGGTATGTGTAATGGAGGATGTAGTGTGAGGTTTGGAGAAACTGTGTTTTCGAATGATAGCCTCAATGCATTTTTCCTACAATTTGGCATGCTCAAAAGCTTGGAGAAGTGTAGTAGGTTTGGACATCTTGACCATGGAACTTAGTTCTTCATTAAGACCACTGATAAAGGAAGAAACAAATACGCTTTAGATAGACCAGGATTATACTTGAGCATGAGTGACTTGAGCTCTTTAAATTTCTCATGATAATTGACAACTAAATTAACCTGTTTTAACTTGTTGAATTCTTCCATAATTTTTGAAATGGTTAATTCCCCAAATCTTCTGCACAATTCATCAGTAAATAGTTCCCATAACATTACAGATTGCTGTAATTTCCAACCTTGGAACCAATTGTCAAATTTGGCATAAAAAATAGAGAAGCTATCTTACCTTATGCTCCTCTGTAATGCCATAGACTCAAAAGTGTTTCTGGCATTTTTGTACGCAGTTTCTTGGGTTTGTACCATCAAAGTATTGTGGATCTAATTGGTCCATCCTCCATTCCAATGTACTAAGGAGGTGCGTTGCTATAAAAAATTAGTATTGCTATCACTAATTTCTCGACCTCTAGGAGTGGATAATAAGCCTCTATTCTCAGTATGTCTTGGAATGTTCACTGCAGGGAGTGGTAATTGGGTCTCTGTTCTCGTGGAGCTCACTTCACCATGATTTCCAAGTATTAGAGGATCTCACTTCTATTTCCTTCACTTTTCCTTAGTTCATCATCTTTAATGCTTCCATTATTAAGCTCAGTTGTCTCTCGATAAAACTCTATGAGGACTGATTTTGAGCTTGTAATTCTTCAATTCAGGCACTAATGTGAGTATTCTGAAGTCCATTATAGCTCTTAAATCCTTAACTGTATCAATTACCTATATCTGTAGGTTTTGTTATCAGCCATTTTCATGACCAATTTTAGGCATCCACTACTTGCCTCAGATTCAATTACTACTCCGATACCAATTTGTTAGGGTACAAATAGAATAAAAAGAATAAGAAGATAAAGACGAGAAGAGAGAGAGAGAGAGAGAGAAGAAGATTTGTATATATTGATTTCATAACCTTTCATACATACCTGCATCTGTATATAACAGCTACAGGTTGTTACGTTCTCATATATTATTTTCATTAGATAATTCCTAAGCCTGGGTACATGTCATTCACTAACTTGTCATGACAGTTGCTCTCCAGCCTTCACATGTCTAGTAGATATGAGACCTTAGTGCATTTTTTCATAAAAAAATGGCAGTCAACTTCAATATTCTTAGTTCATTCATGAAATACAAGATTATTAGCTATATGTAAGGCGGTTTGGTTATCACACCACAACTTAGCTGGAATAGACGCTTTGAGGCCAACCTCAGCTAAAAGCTGATATATCTAGATGATATCAAAAGTAGCTTGTGTTATAGATTTTTACTCTAATTCTGTACTCGATCGAGATATCATAATCTATTTCTTGCTCTTCTATGAGATCAAATTGCATACAACAAAAATAAAATAGCATGTAATAGATGTTCGGTCAATCTTAGATCCTGCTCAAATTGCATATGAAAAACACTCAATATTAGTGTACCCATGATTCATGTATGGTATCCCAAGGCTCAAAGCTCCCTTCAAATAACATAAAATATGCTCTAAAGATATCCAATGTTAGATTGTAGGAGAGGACATAAATTGGCTAACGTCACTGACTAATTAAGCAATGTTAGGTTGAGTTATTTTAAGATAGCTGAACTTTCTAACTAGTCGTCTATGCTTCTTAAGCTCTTCAAATAAGTTTTTATCCTTTGTCAGTTGCAAATTAGGCATCATAAGAGTCATGCATGGTTTGGCTCCAATCTTCTCTATTTCAGTCAACAAGTCAAGCACATATTTTCTTTAGATGAGAAAATTCCTTTCTTCATGTTACCTCAATCCCCAAAAAATATCTTAGAGCTCCTAAATCTTTTGTATGTAACTAATTGTGAAGAAAGGTCTTCAATGATGAAATCGCTTCAGTGTCACTTCCAATAATGATACTATCATCCATATACACTACCAGAAAAATACTACCAAAAACACATTGCCTATAGAAGATTAAATGATCAGACCTACATTTTTTGCATCCCAAACTACTCCACTGCAAGACTAAATTTGCCAAACCAAGTTTGAGGACTTTGCTTTAGGCCATATAGAGATTTCCTAAGCCGACATACCTTTCCATACTCACCCTGAGAAACAAAACTAGGGGATTACTCCATATAAACTTCCTTTTAAAAATCACTGTGTAAGAAAGTATGTTTGATATCCAATTGATGTAAGGACCAGTTTTGTGAAGCTGCCAGAGATATCAATAGTCAAACAGAAGTTAGTTTAGCAGCAGGAGAAAAGGTATCAAAATAATCCACACCAAAGGTTTGGGCATAACCTTTAGCTACTAGGTGAGACTTAAGGTGAGCAATTGAACTGTTAGAATTGAATTTAATATAAGAAACTTATTTGCACCCGACAACATTTTCCCCAGTGGACAAATCTGCTAAATTCCAAGTACCATTAGTATCCAAAGTATTCATCTCTTCTATCATTGCATCATGGCAGCCAGAATGAGTTAGGGCCTCATAAATAGTTTTGGGAATAGATATAGAGTCTAAAAATGCTAAAAAAAGAATAAGACAAAGAAGATAAATAATCATAAGCCACAAAAGACAAAATAGGACAAGTACACTGATGTTTACCTTTTTGTTGGGCAATAGGTACATGCAAATCACTATCTTTCAGATTTGGTGCCAAAGAAGATATCAATTCCAAACATGAATCTGGTTGTCTTAGCCTCTTGGAATAAACTTAACGAATGACTGGTTTTGGTATTGGTATTTTGGGTAGTGGTTGAGATGGTGAATTAGATAAAGATGGTGGATTAAGTTAAGATGGTGTGGGAGGACTAGCTTGAGTATGAGTGATAGTATATACAAGTAGATCATCACCCTCACCTTCAGGAAAAGAAGTAGATGCAATTGGAAAGAAAGGTAGATACTCATGGAAAATAACATCATCAAAAATAAGATATTTTTAAAGAAGCCCTTCTGTAATCGAGAATAACTAAGGAGGACACATTTTAAGGATTTAGGATCTAATTTAGTTACTTGAGGTCAAACATCCTAAACAAAGCAAGTACTTCCAAAGAGTTTGGGTTCAATGGGAAACAATGACTTAGTAGAAAATAAAACATGATAAGGAATCTCACCCTAAAGGATGAATGATGACATGTAGTTAATCAAATAAAAATAGGTTGTAGAGATTAAACCAGCCTAAAATTATTTTGTAACATGCATTTGGAATAGTAGTGCCCTAGCTATTTCAAGAAGATGTCTATTTTTCTTTATATTACACCATTATGAGATGGTGTGTCAACACAAGATGTTTTATGAAGAATGCCATTGTGAAGAAACCTACCTGATCCCCTTCAAAATGGTCTTTCTGTGACTACAGACCATTAAGCCAAAGCCCATTGGATTTAGACCCATAAGTGCCATGAGGATTCAGTATCACTGATTAGGTTTAGACCTATCAATTGGCGTCGTCTGTCGAAATTCATTTTTCTGTTCATCTAAGTTCTTAAGGTAGTTTCTTTACCCAGAAATTCATTATTTCTCTTGAGTTATATGTTGAAAGATCCTATTTAAATATGGGAGAAAATATGGAGAAATATTCTATAGATGACACCCAAATACCTCCTGGCAATGTTGCCAGCACCTCCCTAAACTTGTTGAATCCTACTACTGCAATACCCATGGTAGAAAACTTAAAATCAATCCAAATCTCACAAATATTTCTCACCCAAATACCACCCCTGGTATGAACACAAGTTGGTGCACAACCCTCTACTTTAGCCACCCCTGTTAACCTACAAGATGCATTACCTCAAATTGTCCAACTCTTAACCACCTTACTTCAGGCTGTAAAAGCCCTAGAAAACCTTAATCCTTATAGAGACTTAGAAGGTGACAATGGAAGGAGAGTAAATAGGCGTCTCAACCTAAACAGCACAGGAGATGGGTAGGGGGAGATGAGGAAATAAGAGGAGAGTTTAGAGTAGGGAGTAGACTGAGATCCGTTATCAGGGATGTAATGGGGGAGAACTCTTGAGGGGATAGGGAAGAATGGAGCCACAGGGAGAAGCTAGAAATGATAGAGTAAGAGGGAGAGGGCTGAGTGGGAAAGGAGCATATGATGTCAAAAGGGGAAGAGAGAGATTAGGTGTGAGGGGGAGAGATAGGAGAAGAAGTGCATCCCTAGAAAGTAGCACTAGAGAACCCTCCAGGTGAACTAGATCAGCAGTTGTTCACTCCCATCCTGAACAAAGAGGAAGTAAGTTGAGGGAATCTCCAAAAAGTCTCACAGCCAGAGGGATAGGGTAGATGGTCAGGAGGTAGTGAGCCAAAATAGACCCCAAAAACTTAGGTATGAAGTGAGGAAGATAATGGAAGAGGAGATATATCATAAGAGGGGTAGAGTCTCAGGAGATCTAAATTTGGTATTGGCCTTGAAGTCACATTTCATCCTGGACATTGTGGAATATTGCATGCCGGACAAGTTTAGAACCCTGAATATTAAGAAGTATGATAGCTCTGCCAACCCTATAACCTACCTGATGGACTATAAGCACACAATAGAGTTGCATTAAACAAGTGATGCCATCAAATGTAGAGCCTTTAAAGGATCCCTAAAAGGGGCGACAATAAAGTGGTATGATGGGATACCATCAGGAAGTGTAATGAATTTTGAGCAATTAGCAGGGAGCTTTTTGAGACATTTTGGGTCAAGTATATCTTTAAAAATGACCACTGAAGCTCTAGAGCAAGTAAAGCGATCGAAGGGGGAGTCCTTGAGGGACTATCTAGCCAAGTTTAATAGAGAAGCTTTGAAGGTAACTAGGCTTAATCAATCCAGACCTGTGGAGGCACTCCAGAATGGTATGATCCGGGATGAGTACTTCAAATCCCTCAGTGGAAAGGCCTCTAGACCTTAGAGGCGGCTATGACTCTTCCTGAGAAATACATCTGCCAGGATGAAGCTTACAAAAACTGTCAACTGGCCAGAAGACGGGCAAAAGAGGTAGTCCCTGAGCCAAAAAAGAAATCAAGGAAGAATGAAAGTACCAAAAAAAATAGAAACAACTAGCTCAACTTAGACAACTAAGGGCGAAACTAGAAAACTCCTTGGATATCTCAAAATTGACTTCGTTGATGGCATGAAAATAATGAATGCAAAACGTTAATGGAAGAAATTGAGAGACTCATCAAATAGGGCCATTTGAAAGTCTTCGTAAAGAAAGATCAGGCTAGCACAAGCCAAGCAGATAGGGGAAAAAGAGCCCTCATTGTTAATGATGGATTAGTAGGAAATGTGGCCTGTTTAATGAGTGAACCATTTGAAGTCGCCCTAAGCCACAACAAAGTGAAAGCATTATCTCAAAAGAGGGAGAAGCCAAAGTATGTCTTCTACAATGGAACCAAAAGTTCTGCTGAATAAGAGGAGTGGCAGTACAAGCCAAGGGTAGATCCGATAGTCATAATAGGCATCATAAACAACTACAATGTGTATCAAGTCTTTATGGATGATGGGAGCTCGATAAAACTATTATCGGAGCTAGCATTTGTGAAAATCAGATTGGGAGAATCGAACTTGACAGAGTTAGAAAATCCTGTCCAAACTTTGGATCAAACAAAAATTCCAGTTCTAGGAACTTTCACAATACTCTTTACTTTGGGAAAAGCACTAAGGGAGATTAGTTTGATGGCTACCTTTGTGGTGGTGAAGTTTCCCATGGCCTATAATGTGTTGATTGAAGGTCCTCTACTATATGACTTGGATGTGAAGGTAAATGTAAAGAGGAGGAGAGTCCGAATCCCATTACCCGATGGCACTTATCTAAACATATTTGAGACCCCACAAGAGGAAAATATAGTGGAGCCTATCAGAAAAAGGTGGACCATGATTAACATAGAAGCTGGAAAAGTGGGCTTGGTTTAGGTAAGTAAAAGACACATCCCTCAGAGGACTCAGTCGATTGAGAAATTGGAAGACTTTCCAGTGGAAGATATGATGTCCCAAAAATGCCTCCAACTCAATGTCAGTCTTCCTGGGAAGAAAAAGGAGTGTAAAAGCCAATCTATTATTTTAGCAAGGTCCTTCAAGGAGCGAAGTTGAATTATAGACCCATTGAGAAAATTGTGTATTCTTTGATTTTTTCTTACAGGAAATTCAAAGTATACTTAGAAGCTCATCAAGGAGTGGTAGTGATAGATCAACAGCTCAAAAGGGTCCTCCATAAGCCAGAAACATCAGGCAAAATGCTAAAGTGGTCCATAGAGTTGGAAGCAAATGGGCTTCGATATCACCTGAGAGCAACAATCAAAGCCCAAGCCTTGGAAAATTTCATCTTTGAGTTACTTCACCAATTAGGACACTCAAAGAGAAGAAAAAGAAAAAGAAAAAGAAAAAAAAAAGAAAAAGAAAAAGAAAAAGGCAACCAAAAGCAGGAGAGGGGGATCACAAAGGACCTATATGTAGTGGAGCTAAAGGAGCAAAAGGAAATGGTATCAGCATAGTGCTGAAGAATTAAATAGAGTCCTCCTAGAATATTCCCTGATGTTGGAATTTGGGAACACTAACAACACCGTAGAATATGAGGCCTTGATACAAGCCTAAGATTGGCTTATCACCTCTGAACAGAAGCTTTGAATGTGTACACCGATTCCCAGTTAATGGTGGGACGCATCAATGGAGAATACAAGGTAAAGGAATGGGATATGACCCTCTATGCAGACAAAGTGAAGCTAATAATGGAGTAGACGAAAGATAAAAGGGAGATGGTGAAGTTCATCAAAATTTCCAGAAGTGAGAACACAAGGGCTAATTGCCTCAGCAAGTTAGCAACACAACATCCTATAGGTCAGTTAAGGAGGGTATTCTTAGGGACTTTGAATGCCCCTAGCATAGAGAAAGGAGAATCGGCTATGGAGATAGAAGATAGGCCATGTTAGATAGATCCAATTCAGGCATACTTAGAAGAAGGAAAGGAATCAGACGATCTAGAAGAGGCCAAACGGCTAAAGAGAAGAAGTACATATTTTTCAATCCACTATGGAAAGCTATATAAGTGAGGGTACTCCTTGCCCTAGTTTAGATGTCTCACCCCATTAGAGGCAGAATAAGCCCTATAGGAGATGCATGATGGAGCTTGTGGAATGCATGTCGAAGGAAAATCCTTAGCGACAAAAGCAATAAGATAAGGATATTGGTGGCCCGCAATGAAAGAGGATGCAAAGAAACTGGTCTAAAAATGCCAAGCCTATCAAAGGTTTGCAAAAATGGAAAGAGCCTATGTGGCAGAACAGTTGCCCATTTACAGTAGTGAACTTTTGCTAAATGGAGAATAGACATAGTTGGGCCTTTTCCCATGGCTAGCGAACATAGAAAATTTCTCTTGGATTAAAGTAGTGGAATACTTCACCAAATGGATTGAAGTAGAGGCCTTGGCCACAGTAACAATAGACAATGTGATCCAATTTCTCTAGAATAATGTCATTTGTAGATTCGGGATCCTCTACCCATTCATAAGAGACAATGGAAAGTAGTTTGATAATGCGAAGATGAGGGAGTTTTGCTCTAGACTGAACATCAAACATCATTTTTCATATGTTTCTTATCCGCAAACAAATGGGTAGGCAAAAGTGACAAATTGGACCCTTCTGTAGTTGGAGGGACATGGAAGAAACTGGGTAAAGGAGCTTCACCACATTTTATGGACTTATCGGACCATTCCAAGAGAACATATAAGAGAGACTCTTTTTATCCTAACATATGGTAATGAGGTAGTGATCCCTTTGGATATTGGATTGCCAAGTGGGAGAGTCAACTATTGTGAAGATGCCACCAATAATG
>CAOJBK011125394.1:0-10592 GCA_948294925.1 Codiaeum variegatum | reverse complement strand
CGTCAGTAATTACTGACCTAATAAATTTTGGTCGTTAACATTTAATTTTGTGATGAGAGAAATACTAATCCAATTTTTTGGTCGGTAAACAAAATTACATTTACCGACAAAAAATTGGATCAGTAAATAATTAATTTTTTTAGTAATTCTTCTTAATAAAGGACTTGGTTTAATTCCTCATTGAGTTTATGTTCAAGCACAAATAGTCTATGACTTGAGTTGCAATCAAGTACATGTTGAATACCTTCCAATATAGTAATAAGTCTTCTTTTTCTTTGAAAAATATTGCCAAATGTTGAAGTGTTCCAATTTTGAAGCTTTGTTGCCAAAGTAGAAATATTAGAAGTGAGAGAACTGCTAGCATCCCAATTTTGAGCAATGAAATCCCTAAATGAACTATGGGACAACCATGGCAATTGGAATTTAAAAGTCTTGGCCCTTGATGCACTCACATCATGCTACAAAGTAACCATAAGAGGAAAGTTATTTGAATTGAAACATGGAAGGTGTCGAGCCATAGTATTGGGAACACCTCCTGCTAAGCACAATTACAAAGGGCTCTATCAAGTCTTACTGCCTTGAATGAATTTGTACAGGTCCCTCTGCTCCAAGTAAATTTATTACCACTATACCTAAGTCCACCAAACCATGGTAAAAAATCCACTTAGTAAAATAGAAGCTTTTGTATAATAAGGAGAATGATTAGCTATTGCTGGCCTCCTATGTAGATACAACTGAATTGAAATCACCGGCAACAACCCAAGTAATGTCAAGATTTAGCTTATCTTTATCAGGTCTAGCCATAAAATCTTTCTCATGCTAAAAGTAGGACTTGAGAAAACAATGGACAACAACTAAAGAAAACTACCATTGTTGTGAACTTGCAACCACTGCTGTGAACTTGCAGATGAATAAATTGAGGATGAGTATTTAAAGCATCCACCTGAAAATCACTCCTGAAAGCTAAATGCCACCGTTGACACTCAGAGCTTCAACCTGTATCCAGTTAATAAAACCAATCTTCAGACAAATGTTATCAACATGAATTCCACTAGTTTTGGGTTCTATCTTTTTGTTTTACGATTGTTTTTTTTAATATACCAAAAAAAAATAAAAATATAAAAATATATTTTTTAAAATATTTTATGTGAAACAAACAGATGTAAAAATGCCACATTAATATGTTTTGATCATTTCACAAATGGAGTATAATTTTTTTCAAGAAATCCGTACTAATAATGATTCAAAATCCACTTAAAAAATAAGAAAACATTAAGGTAATGTTTGGTTGGACGTAATGGAATAAGAAAAGAAAACATTAAGGTAGTGTTTAGTAAATATGCCACATTAATATGTTTTGATCATTTCACATATGGAGTATAATTTTTTTTTCAAAAATTTCGTACAAATATCCTATCTGGAATAAGATAAGAAAATATTAAGATAGTGTTTGGTTGGGTGTAATGAGCTGTAATGCAATGGAATCAAATACATTTATAATATAAATTTACACTTGAAATACATTTGATTGCATTGTATTACACTCTATTACGTCAAATCAAACACTGCCTAATAAGATGGGAATATAGATTATTCGATTGGTTTCCGGTTGATTTTATGAGAAGTATAAAATATGAACTAATCTAGTTGTTAGTTTCAAACCGAGTCAAACCTGTAAACAACTTCCAGTCAAAATCAAGTTGCCCTGGAATTGAAAATAATGTTAAAGTTTAGAAGTCTTCCAAGATCGTTTTAGCATAAGATAATTTCTACATTTTCTGTACAAAATCATTTAGGACTGAATCTCCATAGTATAATAAATTCTTGTAATGTCATAGTATATATACACAAATAATAATCATGTGTAGATCGTTAATTTGCACGACGATATGTATAATTATAAAAAAATTATAATGTATAAATAAAATTAAATAAAAAAAATTATAGGCTCACTACAATATAATTGATTTTTTGTGGCATTTCATCTGCCGGGGTAGTAGAACATTTATAAATGTCATTAAACCCTTTTTTTTTTTACATCCCTCGTCAAATAGTGAGACTTCTCAGTTCCCATGCCTTTTAAAGATGACGAAAAGACCAATGAAATCACACTTAATATAATTATTGTGACATTTTAATAATAATTGCTATTAATTTATATTTTTTAAGGCATTTATAGTATATATCATCAAAATTATTTTTATAATAGTAATTGATAAAAATATCATTTTATATATTTATCATTTGATTTTAACATAATTAATACTGACATTAAATATAAGTATTGCTATTAAAATGTCATTAAAACACAATTATATGATAATGACTTAGCAAAAAATTATCTATGTTAAATAACAAAAGCCAATATCATATTGTGGAACTCCCAATTTTGTTAGACAAAAATATCTCTACCCATACTCTCGGTATAAGTCCTTTATCTCAATCATTATTTATCTCTAACTCTTAATTTTTTTAAAAAAAATTAATTAATTGATTTAATTAAAGTAAAAATATAATTAGTAAATGGATTATAAAAATTTTATAATTATAATATTTATCGTATGAATGCATGCATTTGTGTAGTCTATTAAACTAGTAAATATAAACTCAAGTTCAATATTCTCTTTTTCAACTTAAAAAAAATATAATTCTTTACCAAACTTTAAAAAAAAAAAAAGATAAGCCAAACAATTTCTCAAAATGACGGTGGAGCATACTAAAATAAGAAATGGACCTCTCTTCACCTATTTTATATAAAATTAACATGCTTATGAATAGTAGCAAGCTGTCTTTAAAACTCTAGGGGAAAGACTAGTAGATGGAATAGCTAAAAAAAGAAAATCAGATTGGTCAGGTTTGTTGTTAGAAGCTGATGCTTAACTAGCCTTAGCAATGAAGTATGCACTTCACAAGGGTATAATAGGATTATAATTGAGCTAAGATAGTATTAAGATCATTCAAGAATGCATTGTTCATGTTGAAATTACTATGTGGGAGATTAGGGCTATTTTGTCAACCATTAACAAGCTTCAAACTAATTTTGTTTTTAAACGTGAGTTTATTGTCTTACAAACATATACACTCATTTTTAAATTGATAATTTAAAAAATAGATATTTTATGAATTATCCGAAATATAAATTGATGACTCCCGACTTAAAGTAGATATCTCAAATGACCTTACAAAGGTCACCACACAATAAGCTGGCTGAAACCGACCCAAGAGGTACCTTTGGGCTATCTCATACACACATTTAAAGAGTAGGCCGGACTAATGGGCTCAAGATAGCTCGGACTCGATATCTCAGAATATCCTAAGGTCTAAGTAATATCCCTAAAATATCGGGAGAAATCTTATCAAATTAGAAACTAGATCTTCTCTAAATTTTTTTATGATTATCCTCCTAAACATGGATAAAGTTCTAAATAGGAAACCTTTATGGGAACCTCTATATAAACTTCAATAATGGAAATTACGCAGGATAGAACCCTATTCATTTTAAACCCTAATACTGTGTTTTTCAAAATGAAAGTCATCATTTGGTGCGGTGAGCGTGGACATACCTAATGATTTCAATCCATGTCAAATGGATGAAACCCCCAAACCCTGAAAATATAGACCTAAATTTAGGTCTTAATCTCTTCCTACAGGAGGAGAGGACAAATCATCAACAAAACATAGGAGTTAGTGCATAAGCGAGGGCACCAAGGCGGACTTGCAATTGAATAGGTCCAAGCCGGTATAGTTGCATTCAATTTGAACATTCCTCCCACTGTTGGAATTACACAGCAATCTCCCCTATTTAGAGTTCAACCTCAAATATACCAACCGTACTATCCGGGGCAGCCCGATATACAGCTGCAATGGCAATACGTGGGGGCACAAATAATAGGAAGTGCAAACATAGACATATAGGATTTGATGAACCCTATCTTTGTGCGGAACTTATACTTGGCATACTTAGACATGTCAAAGCAACTAACAAAACTAAGGCAATACCTCAGCCAGAGCAACTCCACACACCATGGCAAATAACCAAGCAGCTAGAGCAGGAAGCATTCGGGGAGAAAGAATTGCCAATGTCCGAGGTGAAGGTAGAGTGGAAGAATACCTTGAAAGGATGATGAGTTAGCCTGGTTAGAAAGGGTCAAGCAAATATCATAATGACCTGACTTTAAATCAGGCATTCAACAGGTGTTGAAAGACCTTGGATAAACAAAAAGTGTAACAAGTTTTGAGATCCTTGAGGGATCACCCCTCTCGAAAGAGATATCGAAGACCCATTTTCCTTCGAAATTTAGAATGTCGGTATTTGAGGGGTAAGAAGGAACCACCCACCCAAGGAGTCACATCAACAAATTTAAGACCATTGTAAATACTCAAATCAATAGTGATGCCATACTATGTAGATTGTTCCCCTCATCCTTTAGGGAAAGAGCTTTGGATTGGTACCATTCCCTACCCTCGAGGTCAATGAAGAGCTTCAAACAATTAGTAGAACTATTTTAGGCCAGATATATTTCCATGATATTTAGAAAAAAAATGCCATGGATATGACTTACATAAAATAAAGGAAGGGAGAGTTCTTCAGAGACTACATTGAAAGATTTAACCGAGAGGTAAACCTATTAGACATACCAGACCTTTCATAACCATTTTTTTTCTCTGTCGTGGCACCAACTGTAGAGCTATAAAGAAGCGACTTATCAAAAACTCACCAAAAACATGGGTAGACGCTATGAAGATTGCTCACAACCAGTTTAAGTTACGGGAAGGTTTAGAGGAAGATGATGAAGTAAAAAAGGAGAAGAAATAGAAGGATTCAGACACTCGAGCTCAGACAGATACACCACCTCAGTCCTCATCCAGTTATAGGAAGTATGAGAGAGCCCCAGAAACCCCCAAACATATTGTGCCAGGGAGGTTCGTGTTAGAAATAGTTAGTAATGAGTTCTCGAATCCCACATCGGAAGTAAGAAGAAGGATAAAGGAATTTGTAAGCATTTACACACTAAATGTTTCAAAAATGGATGGTGGGAAATATTGGAGAGAACTCCAAAATTTCTCCAAATTTCAAATGAATTTGGCTTTGATATAACAATATTTAAAGTCAAAGATGGGAACTTGGGGCACTTGGGTCTTGGGCCTAAAATATTCAAATAATAGTTAATTATTATTTTTATTTTAAAATAAATATTATAATTAATTATAAGGTAGTTAATTAATTTACAATTAATTAACTGCTAGTGCCTATTCAAATTGTAGATGCATCTTTTCAAAAGAGTTCTAATACATTATAAATATCTGTTATCTCAAAGGATAAAGATAACTTCTTCTTGTTCTTCTTCTTTCTTAAAAACAAAATTGTTTTCTCTGATACATTTTTGTGAGAGTTTTAGATAATTGCTTTCTAAAACTCTACTTGGCTTTATTTAATCATAGAGGAATTTGTCTTAACCCTAAAGCATATTAATAGTGGGCGCATAATTTCCTTAAGGACAATGACATTCACGTTCAAAGCTTTAAATTCAATTTTACTGTAATTTTCTTCTAACAGTTCGTACCTCGGTCAACGTCTCAGTTTACACCTCTAAGGGAAACTGGAGCTAATGTATTAATGTGGATTAAAAAATTAGGATAAGAATTAAAGTGGCTGGACTGGATGCATGAACAATCAAAAGGTAGAAGGGACAATAATAAATATTGTGAGTTTCACCAAGTTCACGGGTACAACACGAAAAACTATTGACACCTAAAAGAAGAGATCAAGAAGTTAACCAAAAGAGGAATTCCAGGATTTAAGAGGTTTGTTAGGGATAACAAACCAGAAAGCGAGGACAGAGTTAAAGGAGAACCTGAGGTAAAGAAAGGGGAATGACAAATGGCTAGTTTTATAAAGGTGATAGTAAGAGGTAGCTCAGGAGGAGACAGTTCTTCCAAAAGGAAGCAAGTGTCAAGAGATAGATATATTCAGTTCAGACACAACCACTTCCCTATAGGCCAGGGGTGTGGGGTTCAATTGTGTTTAGAGAAGAAGATGGAATCCATGTTAAGCATCCCCACAATGATGCACTACTGGTATGAAGGTATATCAACAATTATGAAGTAGAGCGGATTCTAGTGGATAACGGTAGTTTGGTGAATATGGTGGCTTTTGATGTTTACAAGTTTTTGAAGTTAACTGCTAAAGACTTGAGAGCAGTAGCTACATCATTGTTAAGGCTCAGCCTTCATACGGTACAGGTCGTAGGGTCAGTAGAGCTTGATGTGGAGGTCAATGATGATAATCTAAGCAAGAACATCAAGACTGAGTTTATGGTGGTAGATATATCATTCCCATACAACTTTTTATTGGGATGACCTTACTTTTATTTCACGGGGGTTCCACATCTATATATTTCTTATTCATGAAAATAGCATCACTAAAAGGTCTGATAACTATCAAAGGATCTCAAGAAGTGGCTAGAAAGACATATCAGGATGCATGAAAGAGTATATACCTAGAAAATCACCTCGATTTGGGAAAAGAAAGAAAGAAGAAGCCAGACCTCAGCGTGTTAACAAGCGAAAAAACAATTCAAGAAGCCATAAAAATACAACTCAAAAGAATCCTGGTAATGAATACTACACCAGAAAAAGTGGTTAATTATCTCTTTTAAGTTTATATCTTACAAGATGAAATTCAATGGTAAAAGATAGAGGCTGACAAGGATCATAGGATCCTCGAGCATACTTGAGGAAGAATATGAAGAGTTATGCCAAGCCGAGCACATTATGGAAGATATGAAGAAGACAACTCAGAAAAATCATATCATGATAAAGACAACAAGGATGTTACAGACAGAGACGAAAGGAAGGAGCCTAAAGTAAGGAAAATGAGAAGAAAGTGTGGGATGTTAATTTTATTATAAGATTGTTATTTTAAATACATGTTATGATTCTGTAATAAAATGCCTAGGAAGGAATAGGATTCCAACAGTGCCAAGCTAGTTGGGATGGTTAGGGATTCAGTTATTTAATTCCGACATAGGAAAAAGTTTAGCAATAATACAAAGTTCTTTATTCCATCTAAGTTGAAAGAACATAGTAAACCAACTGAATCTCAAAATATCAAAATCATTAAAACAACATTGTCTTTTATTAGAATAAGACTGATACATGAAGATGAATGAACGATAAAGATCTCACCTATAAGGAGGGTAAAAAAAAAAGACCTCACTTATAATAAGGAGGGTCGAAAAAAATAAAGACCTCATCTATAAGAAGGGTGAAAAAAAAATAAAGACATCATCTATAATGAGGGTCAGAAAAATAAAAGACCTCACCTATAAGAAGGATCAAAAAATAAAAAGGTCCCACCTATAAGGAGAACCAAACCTCATTTATAAGGAGGATCAGAAAAATAGAAGATCCCATCTTTAACGAGGATCAGACCAACCTATGAGGAGGGTCAGAAAAATAAAACGACCTCACCTATAAGAAGGGTTAGAAACATAGAAGATCCCACCTTTAAAGAGGATTAGACCCCACCTATAAGGAGGGTCAGAAAAATAAAATGACTTCACTTATAAGTAGGGTTGAAAAATTAGAAGATCCCACCTTTAAGGAGGATTAAAACCTACCTATAAAAAGGGTTAGAAAAATAGAAGATCCCACTTTTAAGGAGGATTAGACCCCACCTATAAGAAGGGTCAGAAAAATAAAATGACCTCACTTATAAGAAGGGTTAGAAAATTAGAAAATCCCACCAAAGGAGAATTAGACCCCACCTATAAGGAGGGTTTAAAAAATAGAATGAGCTCACCTACAAGGAGGGTCAAAAAAATAGAAGATCCCACCTTTAAGGAGAATCAAACCCTACCTATAAGAAGGGTTAGAAAAAAAATAACCTCACTTATAAGAAGGGTCGGAAAAACATAATCCTCTTTTTAAAAGTGGCAGACACAAACCGATCCAAAAAAAACAGATAAGGAAATAATAAATGAGAAAATAAAGTAAATCGTTCACCAAAAAGACAAATCAAAAGCAAAGATTGATGGAAAAAATAAAAATGCTATTTTCCGTTAATAATAAGAAGATTACAAAAATTTCATCCCTCGGGAGGGCTACAGTAAAATTTGAAATAAAAAATTCATGTCACCCAAAGAGGTACCCTTAGTACTTTCATATCTAGGTTGGGAAGCTATAAGATCAAACCCCGAATGAGTGTCAGGGAGATTTGAAGAGTTAGAAGGGGGACCTTCCTATTCGTCAAAAGGAAGAATATCATTCAAAAAAGTGAGCTCATCCGAGCCCCATTTTTTAAAAGCTGCAGTTAATATCTTATGATTATACAAATTCATACCCTTCACGGCATCATTTATAGCAGTTGGAAGTTTAGAATTCAATTTGTCGACTTCCAGCCTCTATCACTTGAGCTTGTCTTTGTATGATTGAGCCTCTTTTATCTTTTCCTCTAGCTTCCCTTCAACCTCAGCCTTATTTTTCTCTAGTAGGTTAGAGAAAGACACTACCTTATGTTGATTTGATTCTTATAGAACTCTAACTATTGTTCCAAAAAAACAACTCTATTTTGTAAGGTTTACTCTTTCTCCCTTGACTCCCTTTTAAGAAAAGTGTATCGATAACACAAGTTGGTCATAAAGTTGTTGGTAATGATAAATAATAAAGCATATGAGTAAGAGAAGAAAACAGATACCATCTGTGAATGGTGAGATGCCATGTATATACACTGGTTATCCAATAGATCATTCATGTACTTGTAATTTGCTGGTAACATCAGAGAGTTTGACACATAATAGACCATTTTTCCATCGATAAATCTGGCCTTCAAGCCAAATCTTTGTAAGATGACCTTGTCAAGGCCCAAAGTCTCTTTGTACAGGTCACTTGGTCGAACTCCTTGGCTAACGGAAGGTTCGACCTTAGTAGGGTGCTGTTGAGAGGTCGACAATGAAGAAATAACCCTTTATCTTTAGCCATCTTCCTTTTCTTAATTTCAGCAGATTGGTGAGAGGAACTTTTGCTTTTCTTCAGGGTTGGTCGAAGGACGAAGGTGGAGGATGAGAGGCAACCTTAGAGCTAAAATAATTAAAAGCCTCTCTGCTTTTCTTTTTTGAAAGCCTCATTCATTGCTCTCTTCATAGCTGCATAAAGATACCAATAAGTTAAAATTTAAAGAAAAATCTAAAGAAAAATATAAATATACTCATATTAGTCAGAATTTAAGATATTCTCATCAATATCTCTTATTTCACCATAATACCAAAAGCAAAGGAGATCTAGAGCCGCCAATGGCCCTACTTGACCCTTATAATCATAGGATACTACCCAATTTATAATCTTAGTAGATCAGATCAACTCTAGTCTTTTTTCCTCATCCTTGGTGAGGGGTTGGAGATTCTTTTTTGCATTGAACTTTAGGAATAGCATTCCAAGGTTGAGGTGTTGAACATAACAAATCATGCCTTATGATAAAAAATTACTCCTTCCAATTCTTCTTATAAGCCTTAAAAGTTTTTGGCAACTCTACATCCTTTTTGTCCTCGACTTGGCAGTTAGCAAAATCAGAATTTCTACTCTTAGGCATGACCTTATACAAAGCTCAAAATTCTCGAGCTGACAGCTCAAAGTTGTCGAGCCTAGCTAAAATCCAACAATACCTCAATGCCTTCCATGTATTGTGATAGTTAGCAAATTATACATTATTTTACTCCATATTCTTGGTGGATTTTACTCATTAAATTGAATTTAATGTGTTTGTTGTAGTGTTTTCAATCATTTCTAAGTAATCAATTGAATTCCAAAGCTAGGAGGAACAATTTCACGGTTTGAACTCGAAAGGCGAAGAAAGTATGTCAAAATAGAACGATAAGTCAAGGCTCAGGGCTGCCTCACGGCCTGTAAGACAGCCCGTAAGAATTCAAGAAGAATGAGAGGCAGTGGTCTGTCACAGCCATCAACATAGGCCATGACAAAGAGGAGTTTGGTCGTAGGAGCAGACAGACTGAGGACGCAAAGAAACAAAAGCTTCTCACGATCCCCCGTCACGAGCCGAGCCATGATAGGGGTCGTTAGAGCATTCTGCTTCTAAATGCAAAGGTAAAACTCGTAGAAGGCTATCACGGGCAATGACATGGGCCGTGAGAGCCACCCGTGATAACATTCTGACACTTAAATAAGAGCACAAAATTTTTAGAATTAAAGGGTCTTGGATTTTTAGGTCTAGGATTCGTCCAAAATGCTAGAGAGCCACCAAAAACCTAGAGTTTGCATATTAAATGAGTGAATTAGAGGTGGAGAAACATAATTAAACGTAAGATTAAGCAGGATTATCAATGAAATTGAAGGATTGAGCTAGGGTTCTTCATAGGTTCATTGGTTTATTTTCTTTCTCTTTTGATTTCTTATTCTTTCCTTATTGTTATGAACTAAACTTATCTAGTCTACCTAGATTAGATGAGTATTTGATGGTTGTAAGGATTAATTGACTCTTTTCCTCAATAAATGTTTAGGGTTTTATTCAAGTATTGGTTTTGATTAATATTTCTACACTTTTCATCTTCAATGCATACTTGTTGATGATTATTATT
>CAOJBK011123648.1:0-23047 GCA_948294925.1 Codiaeum variegatum | reverse complement strand
ATGTTTGTGAAAAATCTTTATTAGTATTTTTGGATAGGAAAAATGGAATGAAAAAATTGGTTTTGGAGTTGTGGATAAAGGAGACTTTCCTAGTGAAAACCAATCACGAAAGCTGTTGGGCTATGATCATTGTTGTCGTTCGCTCTTGTTACGGCTCATGCCCTTCGTGCAGTCAAACTGCAGCTGGGGGTTGAACGGCATCAAAATACACCTCAGCTGACACATTTCTATCCTACGAATGCTGCCTTTGGACTCACTGTTGGGCTGTCTATAGTCGCACTATCATTCCTACTAGCCACTGCTTCTACCCTTTATGCAGTAGAGCGGTGGCTAGTTGTCAAGCCTCGGCAGCCGATCAGTTGTCCGGTGGCACATCCTCTTCCTTGCACTCAGAGTGAGTGTGGCTGGGGCTGGGGGAGGTACCATTTTTGTCTGCCCATTGCTACTGGTTCGGTGACGCACGCGGTAGTGGGGCTTCGGCTTCCCCTGTTGCTTTGTCCACGATGAGCAGGGAAAAATGGTGAGGTCCCTCCGGTTAGTCTCTTCGGTGAGCTTAGGAAAAGAAGGGAAAAGGGAATTTATGTTTTGGGAGTTTCGGTTTGAATTAGAAGATAATGGATTTATTTTAGAAAAAAAAATATTTTGATGATTTTTAAAATTGGGATTTTTTAGGAAACAAGGAAAATTAATTAGGGTTTTATTTTTGGAATCAACATTTATGGAAGATTTTGAATTTGAATAGGTAACTGGAAAATTTTTGCCTGAGGAGGGATTAGCAATGGTTTTACTTGAGGAATAAAATTTTGAAGGCCACAAAATTCGCTCTTTTAAATGTTCCTCTTGATTTGAACGAGCTTGGTGATTACATTCCTACTCTTCATGAATCTGTTTATCACCACAAACTATAAGATCTTGGTGATTTGGATCGTAGGCCACATTGGGTCTCACCATTAAGGAAATTGAAGCGTGGAAACCATATTTTACATGTTTATAAGCTTTGGATCAAGCTTACAATATGTGGAGAGCATTGTTTGTGCCTAAAAATAATTTTTGGGCTTTAAAATGTAAGTTAATTAAAATTAATTATTTAAAGGCCCAAAAGAGTTTATTTATTTAGATTTAATGGCCCAAAAGATCATTAGGCCAAACCAATAAGTCCACATGATCAAATGACTCAGCATCAGGTCTTTGGAGAATTCCATAATTAGAGACTCACAGACAAAGGCATGTAACGTACTATAATTGAATGTTTAATTCCTCATGTGACGGCTGATCTTTTGTCTTCTGGCTGAGGAAGTGGTATAAAGTAAGTTTCAGACACTACAAAGGATCAATCAACTTATTGACAAACAACTCAATTTAGCAAAACACAATTATCAAATCAACAACAACCAAATCAACAATCTACTTCTTAGCTTTAGTTTTAATTTTAGCATTTTTCTCAAGAAATCTTTCCTTTTACTGTATTTAAACTTCTTGGCCTTGGTATTTTTAATTTACTGTAATCATGAATTTCCAAGGAATCAATTCAATAAACTTTGCACTCTTCAATTTCAAGTTTTATTTTCATTTCATAGTATAAACCTAGTGAAATCCAAATAAATTATAGTAAAAGAGTTTGGGAATCCGCATCATTTTATAAGAAGTCAATATAAACACAACTGGTAATATTCAAATTATTTGGCCCTTGTGATTTATCTGGATGTATGTTAAATGGTGCTCCCTTAATCTCTTCAGCTGTCAATGACTCCATCAACAGATTATTATCTTTTGTTCAAATAGGTTATGTATAATTCTGTAAGTGCACAAAATCACACAAGTACTATAATGATGAGTAGAGTATCATTCCCCCAAAGGCACAGTTAACTACTAGCTCAAATTTTTTGATGTTGTTTAGAAAGTCAATAATTGAAAATTTGACTAAAACTAAACTTAATTAAATTAACTAAATTAAATAAAAGCCTAGAATTTCTAATTCTAAAAGCAAAAACAAGAGAATCAATCAATCGAGGCTAAAAAACTGGGAAACAATATACCTGAGGCTATGTTAATGTAAGTAATGGTGGGCAAGGATCGGTTGGGAAGTGTCATTGGTATTAGCCTCATGGGTTAGCAATGTGCTTTTGATGACCACAAAACTAATCTGATGTGAATTACCTAATTGTGCTTCTAAGTGTATAGATGGAGATAAGACCCTCTGTCTCCTTATTAGCTTGTCTGAGAAACATTAGAGCCATAATCAGTATCAGAAGATAGGTATAATTATTAGACAACTATATGATCTAGAAAGTATTAGTATATGAAAATTTGTAATTTAAAATACGCTTTAAATTATGTGTCAAATTATGAAAAATAGTTATAATCCATTAACTATATGGCATAAAAAAAATACAAATTTGTGGGCCTTCTTTTATTTTTTTTCCTTTTAAGATTAATGAGTTTTTATTATTTTTTTTATGATTGTTAATGGGATTTTATTATTTACTTAGTTAGACCATTACTGTTTTAGGACCTTAAATTGCATATAACATATAAAAATTAAAATTTTGCAGGAGCCACTGCTAAAAACATTTAGATATCAACATATATATTAAAAAACAAAATTTCGGTGGGTGTTTCGTGTGAAATTTTAGATATTTTTCCTTTACATTTAAGTTAAGTTATGCTCAAAAATTACGTTTGATATGTTTGTTAAGTGATTTTTATAGAAAGATGGGAAAATGTGTAAAAACAGAGTTATTTGATCGAAATGTTGAGTTTTTGAGCAAATGAAATAATTTTCAGCAAATTTTGGAGGCTTTTTGAGAATTTTAAGTTTGCAAGGGTCGTGCTTGGGACTCCTAGGCCATGCACTGACCTGTGTCGATTTCTGGACTGAAGGGCTTGCAGAATTTTTCACAAGCACAGGCCTTGTGAATCCGTTTTAGACCCATGCTCTACCCCTTGTTGATTATTGGAACAAATATAAATTAGATCGCGAGAAACAGAAAGGCGTACGGGGCAAAACGTTGATGGCACGGGCCGTGCACACACTAAAACTAAGCCATGCGTGCTTCCGAGTAAGAGTAGGAAATGGAATTTACGTGCGAATTGGACATCTTAAAACCTAATTTTTCACTATATAAAGAGTGTTATTGATGCCTACAAAGAGAAGACATCCTACACAATCCATCCAAGCGATTCTAAATGAACTTTAAGAGAATTAGTTTAGGATTGCTTGAGATTTTGTTGTCAACAATCTCTTTTCTCAAATTTTTATTGTTTTCTTTAGTTTTTCATCAATTTAGTTCTTGTTCAAAATTGAAGTTGAATATCTCCAAGGAGATTGGGATATTCTGCTATTAATTAAGGTTTAATTTCTTAACTTAATTGCTTTAATTCTAGGTTTTCTTTTTTCATTAAGGGTATTAAATATGATTTCTCTTAGAATTATTGTGAATTTGTTGAGTTTTAAATTAATCATGAACTAAATTTATTATTGTATAGAGATTGAAGCATGAATTAGTCTTGATATAATTAATTGTTGCTAATTTATTAATTGAGTTAAACTTTTGCTGATATTCATTAATTGCTTGCTTTTACTTTAATTTCTTTTCAACTCAAAACTAAAATCTTTTTTTATTTTTTCTTGCACATTAAGAAAAAAAATAATAAAGCTGAAATAAATCCTTAGATCCTTGGAAAATATGACCTTGGGGTCTCATTCTATGCTACGATAGCCAATATACTTACGATCGCTATCAATTATATTTTGAGGCGAACAAGTGGGGCCATGGGAAGCCCTTCATCTCTACCACTACTCTTCCCGAAGTCGTGTCTAGGATAAAGAAAATACATTGCCTAAGGATATATGGTTCTGGAATACATAAGCAACAGGAGCTAATAATTGGGAAACTACTGCTCTTCCCTAAGTTGCGTCTAGGATAACGACAATGCACTGCCTAAAGACATATGGTTCTAGAATACGTAGGCAACAAGGACTAAAAAATTGGGAAACTAGATACCCGAGGCTATGTTAATGTAAGTAATGGTAGACAAGGCTTGGTTAGGAAGTATCATTGGTGTTAGCCTCATGGGTTAGCAATGCACTTTTGATTACCACAAAGCTAATTTGATGTGAATTAACTAACTTTGGTTCTAAGTTTATAGATGGAGATAAGATCCTCTGTCTCCTGATTAGCTTATCTCAGAATCATTAGAGCCATATTCAGTATCAGATGATAGGTATAATTATTAGACGGCTAAGTGATTTAGAAAGTATATAGTATATGAAAAATTGTAATTTAAAATACGCTTTAAATTATGTGTCAAATTAAGAAAAATAGTTATAGTCCATTAACTATATGGCATGAAAAAAAAAATAAATTTGTGGAGCTTCTTTTGTTTTTTTTTTTCCTTTTAAGATTAATGAGTTTTCATTATTTTTTGTGATTGTTAATGCGATTTTAATACTTACTTAGTAAGACCACTACTATTTTAGGATCTTAAATTGCATATAACATATAAATATCAAAATTTTGCAGGAGAGACTTCTAGAAAATTTAGATATCAACGTATATATTAATAAAACAAAATTTTGGTGGGTGTTTTCTTCAAAATTTTATAATTTTCCCTTAACATTTAAGTTAATTTATGCCCAAAATTGCGTTTGATATGCTTGTTAAGTGACTTTTATAGAAAGATAGGAAAATGTGTAAAAACATAGATATTTGATCGAAAGGTTGAGTTTCTGAGTGAATGAAATAGTTTGCAACAATTTTTGGAGGCTTTTTGATGATTTTAAGTTTGCATGGGTCGTGCCTGGGACTCCTAGGCCATGTACTGACCTGTGTCGATTTCTGGACTAAAGGGCTTGCAAAATTTGTCACACACATGGGCTTTAAGAATCATTTATGGACCCCTGCACTGCCCCGTGCAGATTATTGGAACAAACATAAATTAGATTGCGAGAGATAGAAAGGTGCACGAGGCAGAGCGTTGATGGCATCCAAGTCAGAGTAGGAAAAGAAGTTTACAAGCGAATTGGACATCTTAAAACCTAATTTTTTCACTATATAAAGAGTGTTATTAATGCCTACAAGGAGAAGACATCCTACACAATCCATGTAGGCTATTCTAAATGAACTTTGAGAGAATTAGTTTAGGATTGCTTGAGATTTTGCTGTCAATACTCTTGTTTCTCTATTTTTAATTATTTTCTTTAGTTTTTCATCAATTTAGTTCTTATTCAAGATTGAAGTTGAATATCTCCAAGGAGATTAGGATTTTCTTCTACTAATTGAGGTTTAATTTCTTAACTTAATTGGTTTAATTTTAGGTTTTCTTTTCATTAAGAGTATTATGTATGATTTCTCTTAGAATCATTGTGAATTTGTTGAGTTTTAAATTAATCATTAACTAAATTCATTGTTGTATAGAGATTGAAGCATGAAATAGTCTTGATGTGATTATTTGTTGCTAATTTGTTAATTGGGTTAAACTTTTGTTGATATTCATTGTTTGCTTACTTTTACTTTAATTTCTTTTCAACTCAAAACTAAAATCTTCTTTTACTTTTTCTAACACATTAAGAAATAAAATAATAAAGCTGAAACAAATCTTTAGATCTTGGGAGATATGACCTTGGGTTCTCATTCAATGCTACGATAGCTTGTATACTTACGATCACTATCTAGTATATTTTTGAGGTGAACAAGTGGGGCCACGAGGAGCCCTTCATCTTCGCCATTTCTCTTCCCTAAGTCATCTCTAGGATAATGAGAATGCACTACCTCAAGGCATATGGTTCTAGAATACGTGAGCAACCGGGGCTAAAAAACTAGGAAACTATATACTTGAGGCTATGTTAATGTAAGTAATGGTGGGCAAGGCTCGGTTGGAAAGTGTCATTGGTGTTAGCCTTATGGGTTAGCAATTTACTTTTGATGACCATATAACTAATCTGATGTGAATTAGCTAAATGTGCTTCTAAGTTTATAGATGGAGATAAGACCATCTATCTCTTGATTAGCTTGTCTCAGAATCATTAGAGTTATATTTAGTATCAGATGATATGTATAATTATTAGACGACTAAGTGATCTAGAAATTGTTTTGGATAAGAATATTGCTAAAGAGACACAACTTAGTTTTTTCTTTAGCAGAATTTGATTTTAAGAGGATTAGTCTTTTCAGTCAGTTTCATGTCTTGTCTTAGTGCCCCAACCTAGTAAAATCTATTTTGCAAATCCAACCACTGGTGATTTCTCATAAAAATTATTCTTATTGGTTTGCATAGCATATTCCTTTAAAAAAGGAATATTCTTTTAAGTTTTACTTGCTTCATTTTATTTTTCATCAATCCTAATGGCTATCTTCTGATATGTGTATAACATGTTTTTCCTCAGCAGATATACTCTAAGTTCTCTAACATTAATGTGTCATTCTGTCAGAAACAGAAATCTGAAACTTGACGGTTTATCTGTTAGAGACAAATTCAATTATTTTAGATGTTATACTTGTTCTTATCTTAATTTTAAAATTTTTATCTCTTAATAGCTATAATTTTCTAAATCTATAAATTTTCCATGTTTAATCCATAAATGGATTGAAGAAGAGAAGTGTTATTGCATCTCCTGATAGCAGTGAATAGGTTTTCAAAAACCTAAGAGGAATTATGAGGGGATCAATTAAGTTAGGAAAGGACTCTGCTGGGGTTGGCTTGTATAAGGATAACCTGATTGAGGGTTACTCTAACCAAATTGAATAGAGCTAATATTGAAATACTCAAGGTGTATCATTGGGTACTGGATGTAGGCATTAGTACCAAACCAATATAAATTTTTATGTCTGCTTTATCTATCTGTTGCTGTATACATCTACTCAATAGTTTCATTAGCTGATTCTACATCAGACACTTAAGTTCACTTAAATTAAATAGACTATGTACCTAAAATTTAATTACTGATCTTGTTCTAAGTCACTGATTTTTAATCTAATAACTGGCTAACTACTAAGCATATAAGAAGAGATATTCACTGAACTCTTCTTGATATATGAACAGACAATTTTAGGAAGCAGATTGATATCTCTATTATATCTTTCTTCTGGCATTATTGAATACTTTTCTAATCCATCTGATAAGTATTCTTAGGATCTAATCTAGGTAGTAAACTGGTTCAAACATAATAGAGTCCAATTCACCTCCTCTTGGACATTTAATTTGTATTATCAATTGGTATCAGAGTTGGTCTTTGACAATATAAAGGCTTAACATCCTAGAGGAAAGAACAATTGAATGGCTAATCTCACCAAAGATTCACTCCTACTGCCTGAAGGGCAATTGGTTAATAGACCATCTTTGTTTAACGGTACTCATTATGCTTACTGGAAAATTAGAATGAGATACTTCATTCAGGCTATTAATATCACCGCTTGGACTATAATCTACTATGGTCCTAAAAAGATAACCAAAATGGTTAATTGAGACGTGATTGATAAACCAGAAGCAGAATATGTTGAAGTTGATTGGTCTCAGATAGCTTAGAATTCTAAGGCTATGAATATCTTACATTGTGCATTAACACCTTCTAAATTTAATTTAATTTCAGGATGTAAGATAACCAAATAAATATAGGACAATCTTAGGAACACCTATGAAGGAACCAAGGTTGTCAAAGATGTAAAGATAAATATTCTCATAAGAGATCATGAGACATTTAAGATGCAGCCAACTAAGAGCATTTAAGAAATGAATTTTAGATTTAAAAATATTATAAATCAGCTCAGCGCGTTGGGTTGTTAGATTCCTGAACATAATCATAAATAGAAGATTTTGAGGTCATTGCCAAAAGAATGGGACTTAAAGATAAAAGTGCTGATGGACAGAGATGATCTTACTCTGGATGAATTTATTGGATAATTTCTCTACTATAAAATGATCCTTGTAAAAAGGAATGAAGTGATAAAGAAAAAAGGGATTGTTCTATATACTGTGGAAGAATCTGAATCATTTGATAACAATGGGATGGCAGCATTAGCATGAAAAATGAAGAAATTCATGAAGATAAAAGGAAATATGAATGAAAAGTTTGAGAAGAGGCAATCCAAATCTGAATCTAATAAGAAGGATTCATCTGAGCCTATCTACTACGAGTGAAACAAGCTAGGGCAGTTTAAACCAAATTGTCAAAGTTAAAGAAGAAGAAAGGAAAAAGAGAAGTGCTAGTCACATGGAATGATAGCGAGGCCATGGACGGTTCAGACGAGAAATCAGATCGTGATGAAAAGGCTATCATTTACCTTGTAATGAGTTTAGCTTAAGATGCTCCTTAGATAGAAGCATCAGAAATAAGTGATTCTAACTTTGACAATAGCATGAAACAAGCATTTAATGAGTTGTATGATGAATATAAGGCACTTAAGAAAATGTTTCTAAAATAGAAAGCTGTGTTTACTGAGCTAGAAGTTAAGAAAGCAATCTTAAGGGACTTAAACAATGAAGTGCAGGTTGAGTGTATGAAGCATGAGTTTCTACATGGCAAACTGCATAAATTAGAAGATGATCTATCTAGTTATATGTTTCAAAATAGTAGTCTGATAAATTCAAATGATAAACTTACTAATGAAAACATAAAGCTGACAGAGATTTTAAAGTATGATAGTTCTCTCATGATAAAGCTCAGAAAATGAAAGAAGATTTCTTTAAAGCATTTGAAAAGCATAAAGTTATCATGCATGAGTTAGTAGTCAAATATTATAATGTAGCATCTGCATCTAACAGTAAAAGATAGCTAGCCTTATATGCTCTTATTACAAGAAACCTAGATATCCATGCAGTAACTATTTTAAAAAGGCTTGCTATACAAGATATGTATGAGTTCCAAAGGGAGGCAAGCCTACTAATCCAAAAGGACCCAACATAACTTGGGTATTTAAATCTAAATGACTGTCTTACAAGAATGTTTGACTAGTACACACAAAGTAGATGACTGGAACTTAGACAGTGGCTGCACAAAAACATATGATAAGAGATCATCATAAGTTCTCTAAGCTAAAAGAATATAGTCCAAGCTATGTGAAATATGGAGATAAAAGCAAGGGAGAGATCATTGTAATAGGCACCATTAAATACAAGTCTCTTATCCATAAAGTTTCACTACTCAATGGGCTAATGTATAATTTACTGAGTGTAAGTCAACTATGTGACAAGAATAATAGGGTTATATTTGAAGCTGCCTATGTCGAAGTTTAATCAACAATTGATGGCAGAATAATCTTCATTAGTTAATGTATTAGTAATGAATATGTTTTTAATTTGAATGATTGGGACATCACTGACGAGTGCTTACTTTTAATAGATGACACTAACTGGATATGGCATACACATCTGGGTCATATTATTATGAGTCAGATAAGTCATCTGGTCATAGAAGGCTTAGTCTCATGACTCCTTAATGCCATATTTGAAAAGAATCATTTATGTGACGCCTGAAGAAAGGCAAGCATATCAGATCCTCATTCAGAACTAAGTCTATAATCTCTACAAATTGAGTAATGGAGCTATTACATTATGACTTGTTTAGTCCTATCACACCATGCAGCATGAGTGGTAACAATTATGCTTTTGTTATAGTTGATGATTACTTTTGATTCATATAAGTCTTATTTTTATATATTGAAATCTAACACATTCTTATAGTTTAGACATTTTTATAAAGGAGTGCAAAATGAGAAGGGATACAATATTACATCCATCAGAAGTGATCATGGAGGAGAATTTGAAAATGATACATTTGATCAATATTACAAGGAGCATGGAATTTCTCACAACTTCTCAGCACTAGACTCCTTAGTAGAATAGGGCAATTGAGAGAAAGAACAGAGCGTTAAAGGAGGGCGCCAAAACCATACTGAAAGAGAAAGCATAACTTAAATACTTTTGGTTAGAAGCAACAAATATTGCTTGCTTTATACTCAACAGAGTGCTGATAAAACCTCAGCTGAACAAAACTCCAAAAGAGCTTTGAAGAGGTAGAAAGCCCACTCTTTCATACTTGTATGCATTCGGATGTAAGTGTTTCATTCTTAAAAATAAGAAAGATTACCAGAGGAAATTTAAATCCAAATCTGATGAAGGTATCTTCTTAGATTATTCTACATCTAGTAAAGTTTATCACATATTTAATAAAAGAACATTAGTTGTAGAAGAATCTATGCATGTTGTATTTGATAAAACTAACCATTCTTTTAAGAAGAAAGAAAGATGTAGTGATTTAGATGATGACCATGATGAAAAGCATAAGGAGAATGTATTAGATGTTGAGAAATCTGGAGATGACTAAGAGTCAGATGTTAAGGCACCTGAACTTTCCACTGTAGAAGATGTCAAACCTGATCTTCCCAAGGATTAGAAGTATTTAAAGGACCATCCAATAAAAGAAATACTCAATAGTCCATCACAAGGAAGGCTAGCCAGATCTACGTTCAAATAAATACATGATGAAGTGGCATTTATTTCTCAAGTGAAGCCTAAGAGATGTGATAAAGCTCAATTAGATGAAAATTAGATTACAACATTACAAGATGAGATAAATCAATTAATAAGAAGACGAGTAAGGAAACTAGTACCCAAACCTAACCATCAAGCAATAATTAGAACTAAATGGGTATTTAGAAACAAGTGAGACAAGCACGATACTGTAATCATAAATTAATCAAGGTTGGTAGCTCAAGGATACAATCGTAAGAAGGAATCGAATTTGATAAGACATTCATACTAGTTGCTAGGCTTGAGCCAATCAGACTCATGTACACCATTGCTTGTTAAAATGACTTCACTCTATATCAGATGGATGTAAACAGCATATTTCTGAATGGCCATCTATCAGAGGAAGTCTACGTGGAGTAGCCTCCTAGTTTTATAGATCCCAAGTTGCCTGATCATTTCTATAAGCTGTCAAAAGCTTTATATGGCTTAAAATAAGCTATTAGGGCAAGGCAAGATCGACTTAGCACATTCCTCATACATAAAGGCTTTTCCCATGGAAAAGTAGATACCACACTCTTTATCAAAACTCATAATAAAAATATGCTCATTGTGTAAATATATGTTGATGACATAGTTTTTCTACTGAAAAATCTTTATATGAGTAGTTTGCTAGACACATGTGGGGTGAGTTTGAGATGAGCCTCATGTGTGAGTTGAGCTTCTTTTTGGGTCTTCAAATCAATCAAACATATGATGAAATATTTATTTATTAATCTAAGTACATAAAAGGGTTGGTGAAGAAGTTCAAAATGAAGAAATTGAAGAGTATTTGGTACCCTCATTAGTCTTTCATCTAAGTTAGAGAAGGATCAATCTGGAAAGCTTATAGATGTAAAGAAATATCAATGAATGATTGGATCGCTCCTATATCTAATAGCTAGTAGACTTGACATCCACTTTGGTGCTTACTTATGCACAAGATTTCAAGCAGATCCTAAAGAATCTCACCTAACAACATTAAAAAGAATATTAAAATATCTTGTGGGAACTCCTGAGTTAGGTTTGTGGTATCCTAAGAGTTAAAATCCAGAGCTTGTAGGATATAGTGATGCTGACTATGCTGGAAGTCGCGTTGACAAAAAGAGCACATCTAGGGCATGCCAATTTTTAAAGGACTGTCTAATATCTTAGTTCAACAAGAAGCATACCTTAGTTGCACTAACTTCTATAGAGGCAGAATATGTGTCAGTTGGATGTTGTGTCACTCAAATTCTTTAGATGAAGTAGCAACTTGAAGACTATGGTTTTACATTCAAAGAAATTCCAATAAGATACGACAAGACAAGTGCAATAATATCTCTAAGAATCATGTCTTACACTCTAAAACTAAGAACATTGAGATCAGACATCACTTCATCAGGGATCATATGTAGAAAGGGGACATAAGACTTGATTTTGTCTCATTAGATCAACAACTAGCTAATATCTTTACCAAGCAACTCAGTGAAGAGTAATTCTGTAAGATCAAAAGGAGTCTTAGTATGGGTACACTTACTAAACCTTTCTTTAATTATAATGTCTTGCTTGTTATTAGATAAGAATGCATCTGAACTCTATTAGATTTAATTTAATTTAGATGCATTGGTTGATAGTTAACTAATAAAGAATATGTTAATTTCTCCCAAATTAATGTATTAAATTCATTAGTATGGGGTCAAAGTTATTTACTTGGTTGATATCTCCTAATTTGTCTTTATCTAGAAAATCTTCTAATATTTGATTATGAAACTAAAATAAGAAATCTAAAAAGATATGCATTGATTTTAAATTTGAAAAACATGATGAGAGAGAAAGAATAACAAAAAAATTGTTATGCACATATCGGAACGAATATTTTTGTTTAATGTTGGTCAATTTTTTTAATTATTTCTAGATTTTCTGATTGATGCATATCTCCCTAACAACTGCTTGTTTGTTTCACTCTTATGGAAATTGACAAACATACTTAGGGAAATCACTTCTGAGAAAGGGTGATAATTATGGTCGTTAATTGATGTGATTTATCTTTCTTGATGATCGTGATTATATATATATATATATATATGCTTATAAGTGTGGAATGGCTACTTCATCCTCATCCTTTCAAAACACACAAGTTCTCTCTTTTATTCTTCAACATTTCAGAAACTCCCAAGCCCTTCTTTGTTTTGTTCTTTGAAGAAATGGCAAAGAGAAAATCAAAATCCACCACTTCCATCACCAAAATAACCCGCGAAACTTATAGTTCCTTAACCTAATTGCTGAACCTAAAAGACTCACTTTCTATCCACCCAAAATGGCATACTAAAAAGTCTTTAATACAGGCAAGCACAACTTTAATTAATAGTTTGTATTTCAAGGATGGGTAAGATTTCTGACCGACTATGAGATGATGTTAGGTTATGAAGTGGAAGCACTCTATATGTCACTAAAGAAACTCTCAGATACAGAAATGGAAGTGACCATAAAAGGTAAGAATTACAAAATCTTTGTTGATATGTTGAGTTATGTGTTGTGTATTCCTAATGAAAGTACAAAAGTTTGGAATGATAAGTGAATTTAGAAAATAATTCCAAAATTTAATGTTGATAAATATCTGAAGGAGGAGGTTTTAGGTAAGGAAGATGCTGGAAATGCCAGAAGTTCTATGAAATATGGGTTGTATGGAAGATTGCTACACAAATTCTTATGCCATATATACAATCCTAAAAGGGGAAGTTTGGACTATGTTTCAAAAATGGATGTCCTTATAATGTGGCATATCACTAAGAAGATAAAGTTCAACCTGCCAGTGTTTATGTTCATATAAAGTGCAATATGAAAAAGCCCTGTTAGAATGCCATATTTGGTTCAGATGATAAAGATTATCAGACATTTCGAAGTTCCTGATAAGAGTGGGATATTTCTCAAAAGCAATGACATCTTAGGTGAAGCCACACTCAAACATATCTCCTATAATACATAAGATAATTTGAAGAAGGCAGATCAAATGTAGGAAAAGTTTATGAAAGAAGAGAAATTTGAGGAGGAAGAGAAGAATAAAGTTGTAAGAGATTCAGTTAAGAAGCTATGAGGAATTAGAATTGAGGAAGGAAAGATGGAAAAGAAGAAGGCTCAGATCAAAATTGATTTGGAAAAGAAGAATCTGATTGAAAAAGAATCTGAAGAGGAGGAAACTGAGAGTGACAAAGAGATTGAGATGGAATAGATAGAAGATGAGTAGTCTAATCAAGATAAGAAGAAAATTTACCTGAATCAAGTGTTTGAACAAATAGGAAAGGTTAAAGTTGTAGGTTAAGTGAAATCAGAGGGTAGATAATCTCTTTTGAAGAGGATAAGTCATTAAAAGAAGAAAAAGAGTCCCTGGATGAGTCAAACCTTGAGAAAGATTTTGAGATGGAAGTATAGGAAATGGAGGATAAAGGTGCTACTCAACTAGCACTAGAAGTAAGGTCTACCAGTCCTAAACTAGGCATCATTCACCCATTTTGGATGAATTGAAGCTCGTCAGGAAGCAGCATATAGATGACATGGAAAGCATCAAGAGTTACCTTATAGAATAAATCCTTAAGTGTATTCGAGTGTGTACCAAAAATTCTGTGAATTTTGAGTTAGAAGTAAAGGATGGTATATCCAAGATTGAGGAAAATCTAGGGAAGGAAATGGATGCAAATCTGAAGAACCTGATAATTATCTAGTAAGAGATAAGCAAACTAGCTCAGGCTATTGCTAAGAGAAGAGGCTCTATAGGTACGAGCTCAATGGAAACTATGAATATGATGGCTAAAAAAGAATTCACAAAAGAGAATAAAGTCGAGAAAAAGCCTGAGAATAAGAAGCCTGTGATGCAAGCGAAGCTATTATAAGAAGAAGATTGATGCATGTCCATTGATCCATCTAAACTATTAACCACCAAATATGTTTAACCAAGCCGAATATTTTTGTTCTTGTTGAATGTTTTTATGCTTTTTTTTATTTATTATTGTCTAGACTGATCTCTTCTTATGCTGCTTACCTATGTTAGAACCCTTCTTTTTGAATGATCACAAAAAGAGGGAGATGAATTTATGTGATTAGGTAATATTATTCTATGTTATTGCTCAGGGGGAGCAATATCTAAGTTTGTTTATGTTTTCAGTTGATTTTTAGTGAAATGAAATATGTGTTTATGTCTATTATGTTATGCTTACATTATTTTCTTAGATGATAATTAGCATATGTAATTAGACTCAGACAGAGCTTTATCCAATATATATCTTTTATTGCGTTTCCATTATATTTTAAATCAAATAAGTGATATTTTCTCAGATATTTCATTTAGAAGTGTTTCCTATTGGGGTTAGTTTTGTAATCATAAAAAAGGGGAAGATTGTTAGCCTCCTTGGTTAGCAATGTACTTTTGATGACCATATAACTAATCTGATGTGAATTAGCTAACTATGCTTCTAAGTGTACAAATGGACATAAGACCTTTTGTCTCCTGATGAGCTTGTTTGATATTCACTAGAGCCATATTCCGTACTAGATGATAGGTATAACTATCATACGACTAAGTGATCCAGACATTGTATCGGATGAGAAGATCGCTGAAGAGACACACCTTAGTTTTTTCTCTAGTAGAATCTGATGTTTAATGGATTAGTATTTTCAATCAATTTCATGTCTTATCTTACTGCCCCAACGTATTAAAATATATTTTGAAAAACCAACCTCGTGTGATTTCTCAATAAAATTATTTTTGTTGGTTTGTATAGCATATTCCTTTAAAAAAGGATTATTCTTTTAGGTTTTACTTGATTCCTTTACTTTTTCATCAATCCCAATGACTATCTTATGATCTATGTATAAAATATTTTTTCTCAACAGACAAACTCTGATTTTGCTAACATCAATGTGTCAGTCTGTCAGAAATAGAGCTAAAAAACCTGACAGTTTGTCTGTTAGAGACAAAGTCAACTGTTTTAGTTGTTATACTTGTTTTTATCTTAATTTTCAAATTTTTTATCTATTAACAGCTATAATTTTCTAAATATATAAATACCTTATGTTCAATCCAGAAATGGATTGAAGAAGAGAAGTGTTATTTCATCTAATGCTCTAAAAGTTTCCAAGTTGTGAATTCAAATAGTTTTTTTTATCAATAGTCTTGAAAAACATCATACTCCTTTCATTAAAAAGAAAAGATTTGTGCATTTAAGTTCATTCTCTTAAGCTAGTTCATGCATTCACATATTTTTTTAAGCTTGATTTATCATTAAATCTTTTCCTTATTTAAAATTCCTTTAATTGCATTAAAAGTTTTGATCCACATAAGAATTTTGTAATAAATTATTTTAAATTTCTGTGTATCTTGTATCTCAAAGTGTTGTAAAGGTTCTAATCACCTATATAAGCTTATGGTTAAGTTTGGGTGTCATAGCCGCCGGTCCCAAAGTCTATGAGATTCACTTGTTCTTGATAGTAGTGAATAGGTTTTCAAAAGCCTAAGTGAAATTATGAAGGGATCAATTAAGTTAGGGAAGGACTCTGCTGGGAATAGCTTATATAAGGATAACCTAATTAAGGGTTGCTCTAACCAGATTAAAATAGAGCTAATAGTGAAATACTCAAGGTGTATCCTTAGGGACTGGATATAGGCATTAATACCAAACTAGTATAAAGTTTTATGTCTACTTTATCTATCTGTTGCTGTATACATCTACTAAGTAGTTTTATTAGCTCATTTTCCTTCTGACACTTCTATTCACTTAAATTAAACAGACACTGTACCTAAAATGTAATTACTGATCTTGATATGAGTCATAAACTTCTAATCTAATAGCTGGCTAACTGTTAAGTATATGAGAAGAGATCTTAACTAAACTCTTCTTGATATATGAATAGTTAGTTTCAATAAATAAATTGATAGCTCTGTCAGATCCTTCCAATGGAAACATTAAGTACTTAGCTAATCAATCTGATCAGTATTCTTGGGATCTAATCTACACAATAAACTGAATTAGATGCAAAAGAGTCCAATTCACCCCCCTCTTGGACATTTAATTTTCATTATCAGTTGGGGAATTGGAGGATTGAATTTAAGGAGGTTTATAAGAATTTACAAGGAATAAGAGAGGTGTAGATGTATGGATGAGGCTGTAGAATTTATTCCTTATAGGACACTCTCTGTAGCGTATAGGGCTCCAACTAGGTGAGGTTGTGATGTGTGAGGGTTAGGAATATGGGTTTCCTCATAGGTTTCTTCAATTATTGCCCTTTAAAATTGTATGGAGGCTTCTATGGAAAATAAGAAAGGAAAGTTGATGTGACAATCCTCAAGAGAAGAAAAAAATGAAATGCGAAGAATAAAAAGATATTGAATCGTTTCTCATAGGCGATGCCAATTTGAAGAGATTGAATATCTCCAAGTTCCTTGATGTGTGTCCCATCTAGGCTTGTTAAAAAAAAGAGAGAGTGATGTTAAAAATCCTAAGGAGGCCTTTAAGGAGAGATGACATCCAAATAAGTTTGGTATTGAAAAATGGAGGTGACAAGAGTAGTGAGAGTTAGAATGACCTTTTTTCAATTAGTACTTATTATAAAGGCTTTATGTCTATGTGTTTCGGTGACAATGCAAATAGCTCTTTTATTTATAGCAACCATGTGCCAGCCAAGGTTGAACTTATGACTCACTTTGCTTTGAAGGATTGATTGTGTACAAATAATTATTAGTTTAAATTCAATATAGATAATTAGTGTAGACTTTTTAGAAATTTTGGTGAGACATCAACTCATGTTTTAATTCATTGCATGTTCACTTGAAAGGTATGATCTTATTTTATAATTTGGTGGGGTGGTTTTTATGTTATACTTTTAGATATTTCAAGTCACTTTATATTATGGAAAACTATTGCTAGAGGAAAGCTAATGGAAAATTTTACATTATGAAAAATGTCATTATGCAATTTTATTTTATTTTATTTTAAGGTTAATATCATGAAAATACCATATGGTTTAACACATTTTCTTATATGACTTTGTGGTTTAAATCCTTTTGAATATGACTCTGTGGTTTCCTCCGTTAGCACATCAGTGATAAAGCGCATAACACTATTAATTATTGCTTATGTGGTGCAGCTGCTACACAACTCACATGCCACATTTGCGTCACGTATGATTATGTAATGGCATTATGCATTTTATTACTAATGTGATAACAGAGGAAATAACAAGGTCATATTTGAAAGGATTTCAATGACAGGGTAATATCTGAAAATGTGTTAAACCACAAGGTAATTTTGTGATATTATTCCTTTATTTTATTATTTGAAATTTATGGCTTTTTAGGAATGATGTATTGTTTATAAGTCCTCTTTTGATTTTTAGATTGTGGCTTCTCTTTCCTTTATGATGTATCTACTTCATTTTTTTTCTTCTTGTTATTTTTCAATCATGATCTAAGACTTGTTTAAGTCACCTTTACTTAGTTCTATAGATGAATTTTTCATCTATTTGTGACTTTTACAAATTAATTTTTTCTCCACTAAATAATAAAAGAATAAAATTATAAAAAAAAAATTAAAAAGAGGGAGTGGAAGAGAGACCACTCTTAGTCTTTACTTGTTTATATAATGAGAGGTTGGGATTCCCTTGGAAACATGTACTCAAGCAATTGAATGCTATTTTTATCATTTTAACTAGCATACCATAAAGTTATATATTATTCATGAGTTTTTCTACTGTTATTCTGTTAGGGCAAGTTCAATAGCCTCCTAAATGAGATTTTTTCTCTATTTTAAATAGTATATTTGAATTTTAGTATTTCTAACAGTCTTTTAAGTGAGGCTCATTCTTTAAAAATTTTTAAGAAGTCACATTCTCCCTCTTTAATTTAGGAATGGAGACAATGACTCAAATAAATTTTCTATTATTTTCTCTTAATAATTTTGAAATAAAGAGTGAGATAGAAAGCATTGTTCAAACACATATATATTTCAAGTCAAATTAAAAATAAAAGTAAAATTTTTTATAATAAAATAGAGAGTGAGATAGAGAAAATTATTGGAGTTTCTCTTAGTAACATACTTTATTGCAAAAAAAGTTAAGTTTTTTAACAAAAAAAATCATAATCTTTTTTTTTTTTTGGAAAATTCAACAATTTCTTCGTAATTCTCTTTAATTGCAAAAATAAAATGTAATTTTTTTATAACATACCTACTTTATATAAAACAACAATTTAAAAAAAAATAGTTTTGTAATTATAAAAAAAATGACATTCTCATAAAAAAATTAATATTCTTATAAAAGAGACAAATATAAGTAAAATTTTACATTATTTTATTAAAAAAATACATTAATTTTATAAAATCATTATTTACTTCAAATTAAACTATTATTTGCTTCACAATAAATTATAATTTTTTGTAAAATTTAAATTTTTTTTGCAAAATAAAAATTGCAAAAAAAAAAAGATTAATTTATGAAAATTTGCAATAGAATTATCATTTTTCATAAAAACACCAAATATTTTTTGTAAACAAATATGGTTTGCTTTTTAACAAATTAACTGTTGAAAATTCCTATTATCCATGGAACAATGAAACTTTGACATAAACTTTTGTTACCAATTGATTATTGTGGCTGCAACATTGAAAATTTGAAGCAGTGAAGTTTCGAAGAATATATAAACGTTGAAAATGATTATACTAATTTCTATCTAGTGAGAAAGAAAGGAAGCAATATAAAAGATGGACCTATAATCTTGAATTAGTGTATTTCCTTGCTGGTGGGTTGTTGTAATGTAGTGGCCCTTTTGATATGTACCGTTGCAATAACTTCATATAAGTGCCCACTTAGCTAATTCAATGTCGTTAACAAGAAAATAAGTGCAAGTTGGTCTGTCTCCATTTTTTTTGCTTATTCGAGTAATTTCAATTAATTGCGATCCACTACTTTGTTTATGGTAAATATCTGTGATCTTACCAATTTTATATAATAATTGAATGGACAGACGTGCGGTATTTGCTACCATTAGTATCAAATAAAATAAGCCAGCCTTAAGTCATTTGTTATTGGGGAAATTTGTGTTAAAGGTTCATTAAATTGGTGATATTCACCTTAACATTAAAAAAATGGTTCATCAGTTGGTGTACATAAAGTAATTATTGTGCCTTTTTAAACCTATGTCCTTTGTTAGCTTATTGAATTACCCAAGCAACTGACTACTGTTTTTAAAAAGAAAAATAAAGATATATTATAAAACATGAGATAATTCAACATAAATATGTGAGACATTGTAGGATTCCATAATTTTGTTATCAAATTGAGTTTATCCAGTTATAAATTAATCCAGATACTTGAAATAAAAATAAATAAATGAATTGAGTTATGGAGATTTTTTAACAATTAATCCGTAGAAAGTCATTTGAATCATGTTGTGTGATAATTGCTATTTTATATATATTTTTGCTCCATGTTCTTCATGATTTTGTTATCAAATTGAGTTTAATTTGTTTGTTCAAACATATAGTTTAGTTCTTTTTAAGAATCCAAAGCCCTTATGGTCATGATTTGAGTTTTATTTAATTATGTTACTTTGGGGATGGAAAAGGAGTGAAAAATGGCTTAAGAATTCATGGAAAACCTTTCACACAGTTTGCCACAGGGTCTGTGAGGCAACTAGTGAGGTAAGGGGTTAAAGTCATTACCAAAATATGTCATTTTGAAGGTCCAAAACTATTTTGAGCTTCCCACATGGTCTAGCTCATAGCCTATGTGGAAGATTGTGTGGAAGCTACTTAAGGTTCTATCCGTTCTGCGAAAATCTAACGGGGTTTGACAATTTTCAAATTTTTTGGTATTTTGAGCTTAACTCAAGCTACAAAGATCAAACAGAGATTATTCAGATATTATTGGAAAGCTAAGAGAAAGATCTACAACTTTGAACAAGACCACGAAGTGCAAATATTTCATCTTCATATCTAAAATTGGTATGAAATTCAAATGTCTAACTCATGGTACCTATCTAACTTATACTGACATGATAAAAATTGGTCAATCCATGCTTGACACCTATCCAAACCCTAATGAGCCTTAAAGAACTAAAACATGACATCATTTATATCAAAATGGGGGGCTCTATCTTAGTTTTTAGATAGCCACCCTCTCATGGGTTAGAGAGAGAAAAGTGTAGAATTTCCATGGTAAAGATTGAAAGTTGCAGACTTTGGAGAAAGAATGAAGATTGAAGAGGGGATTTCTCATTGTCCATTGATTGTTTTAGTTTTCTCTACCTTCTTTTATATTTTCTTTTTCAATTTTCTATTATGGATTAATTTGTTTATTGATCTAGATATTATGAATCCTAGTTTTGATTGTATAAATTGAATATTTGGATTTGTATCAATTTCATCTTAGGATTGTCTTACTTTCATGATTTATGACTTATGTTTTAATTTTCAATTATTGATTTATTAATTAGATATTAATTCTATATTAGATGAGTACAGATGCCCTAATATACATTGATCACTCATGGAAATATAGCATTGATTGGGATATTAGAGATAGACCTACAATACTTCTTCAGATGTTAGTCTTTTGAACATTATTACTACTCCTATTTGATTGTATGTTGAGAAGAGATTCCCCTATAATACTTAGAAATTTAGGGATTTAATCACTTAAGAAAGGTTTATATCTAATTTAGTGAGAGTCCAATTCAATTAATTATTTGAATGATTCATACAATTGTTCTTGACATGTATGTGAAGTTAAGGGGATTCAATATTTAGATGAACTTCACCATTGATTTTTTGCCATCTATCCTTTATTACTTTCATTGATTAGTTTGAATTAGTTTTGTTTAATTAATTTTGAATTTGGTGTAACTAGACAATAGTTTAAGTTTGAGCTAGTACATGTTTCATTGTTTCTGTTGATCAACATTGCTACTTCTATATTACCTAAACGATAGGTGCATTTTCCTAATTAGCTATTGAGCTTTATAAATTATAAAACTCCTAGTGTTATAAAACGCCTGAGAAGTTTTTGGCGTCGTTGCCGGAGACACTTGTATGCAATATTAATGATATAATAGCAACTATTGATCTAGTTTTTAAGTTTATATTTGTTTATTTTTTCTATTTTACCTTTTGTTGAGTTTTTATTTTTAGATACAAAAAAATCCATAGATGATTGGTACTATCAAAAGTGGAGTTCTTAACCAAATTCAGAATGAGGATATTTTGGGAGTCAATATTACAACAATGGTTACATCTATCAAGATGATTTCCTAATTAAATATGGATAGGGAGCACAAAACAAGTCATCCCTTGATCTTGTAGTGGAAAGATTCATAGATTTTATGGAGAATTGGGTGAAGGAAGTGAACAACAGAAGCAATATATTAGAAAATAGCTTCCTAACTCAATTTGAGGTAGAGGCCAAATTGGGAGATGATGATTAGGAGAAAGAGGAGCATAGGTTAGAAGAGATGTTTATGAAATTAGTGGAATCTATTGATATAAGATCTCAAAGCATAAAAATGGCTATGGATAACCAACAAGCTTCTCTTTACAACTTAAAAATTCAAGTTGGGTAGATTTTGAAGTTTTTAAGTATCCCACCAAAAGATAATTTACCCAGCTATGCTTATGCCATTCCGGAGAGCAACAAAAGACCACTTCCACCTGGTGGTTGTGGGATGATGATAATGATGAAGATGAGAATGGTGAGCAATATGACATGGATAGAATGGAATCAAGTGTTGAAAATATTCCACCCATAATCCAAGCACCCATCCTTCCCATAACCCAAATTCCAAAAATTGAACATCATACCACAACATACTTTACACCACTTCTACTCTTCTCAAAATGTTTATTTGTTGGAGAAACAAGTATGTGGCCAGTACTTATGGTCTATAAATCTTCCTTAGAGAGGGAAATCTACTTAGAGAGGGAAATCTACTATGTGGAGATGTTAGAATAAAAAATGAGTGCATTTGGGTTACAAATCAAAGAATTACAAGGACTGGAGGAAGAAAATGTAATTCTCTATCTCTTGGACGCTCAACCAGCACACCCCACCACAAGCCAATGGGTAACACTCTTTGATGATTGTCCTAAACCTCGCGGCTCAAGTTTGTATGAATTGGAGAACCAAAAATATTTTTTATTGCTGAAAGAAGGCTATGTAAGGGCTAAAACCTTTTCATACTCTTTTTTGTTTTCATTTATGGAGTATCCAACATAAGGTATCCTTCACTTCCTTGGTGAAAGATGAATAACAACACGTCCCGTTAATATGACGTTAAAGAAACACTGAATGGGAGGCAACTCATTGATTATTTAAATTTTTCTTACTTTAGTTTAATGTTTATTTTACTTTTATTTTTGTTTTGTGGTAATCTTCACCTTTTTTTTAGAATTATATCTCTTCAGTGTGCAGAATGGATTTGACATGAAATGATCATGGATTATGCACTGGATTCCTAAAAAACTAATTGATGATAGGGCAATTCTTCTTCTCCCTCACTTTTATTTATTATTTTACCCACATT
>CAOJBK011123446.1:0-10483 GCA_948294925.1 Codiaeum variegatum | reverse complement strand
TTCGAAGAAATTCCCCAAAGAAATCTCTACACTTGGAACACTTTCATTCGTGCTTTCGCTTCAAGCCCTGAACCCATTTGGAGTCTTTTGATATTTATTCGAATGCTTTATGAGAGTCCGCATTTTCCAAACCAATTCACTTTCCCTTTCGTTATCAAAGCTGCTGCAGGGGTTCCTTGTTTGCCAATTGGGAAAGTTGTTCATGGGTTTAGCATTAAGGCTTCACTAGGTTCAGATTTGTTTATTTTGAATTCACTTATACATTTCTATGCCTCTTGTGGGGATTTGGAATCGGCTTATTTAGTGTTCCTTAAGATTATTGAGAAAGATGTTGTTTCTTGGAATTCAATGATTAATGGGTTTGTACAAGGTGGAAGTCCAGAGAAGGCATTACAATTGTTTCAAATAATGCTAGAGGAGAATGTGAATCCTAATGCTGTAACAATGGTTGGAATTTTGTCTGCCTGTGCAAAGAAGATGGATTTGGAATTCGGAAGATGGGTTTGCCAGTATATTGAGAGGAATGGCATTAGTATGAATTTGAATGTGACTAATGCGATGCTTGATATGTATTTGAAAAATGGAAGTATTGAGGATGCAAGAAAGTTGTTTGATAGGATGGAGGAGAAAGACATTTTCTCGTGGACAACAATGATTGATGGGTATGCAAAAAGGAGAGATTTTGATGAAGCTAAGAAAGTTTTTGATGCGATGCCTTTGAAAGATATATCTGCTTGGAATGTGCTAATATCTGCTTATGAACAGAATGGGTTTCCAAAGGAAGCTTTGGCTATTTTCCGTAAGTTGCAGCTTAGTAAGACTTCAAAACCAGATGAAGTCACATTTGTGAGCACTCTATCAGCTTGTTCTCAGTTGGGAGCAATTGATGTAGGCGAGTGGATTCATATTTACATAAAGAAGCATGGGATTAAGTTAAATTGTCATTTGACAACCTCACTTATTGACATGTATTCTAAATGTGGTAAGCTAGAGAAGGCACTTGACATTTTCTATTCAGCAGATAGAAGAGATGTGTTTGTTTGGAGTGCCATGATTGCTGGTTTGGCAATGCATGGCCGTGGGAGGGATGCTATAGATTTGTTCATGAAAATGCAAGAAGATAAGGTAAAGCCGAATGCTGTTACATTTACCAATTTATTATGTGCTTGTAGCCACGCGGGACTTGTAGATCGAGGGAGGATGTTTTTTAATCAAATGGAGTCAGTTTATAATATTGTGCCTGGAATCAAGCACTACGCATGTATGGTCGATACCCTTGGCCGTGCAGGCCATCTGGAAGAAGCTGTTGAATTAATAAAGAAAATGCCAATAGACCCGAGTGCTTCTGTATGGGGAGCTTTGCTTGGAGCCTGTAGAATCCATGGGAATGTCAAGCTTGCTGAAATGGCCTGTAGCCGTTTACTTGAGATAGACCCCACTAATCATGGAGCCTATGTGCTTTTATCCAACATATATGCTAAAACAAAGAAATGGGATGGTGTTTCCGAACTAAGACAGCGTATGAAAGTTAACGGAATCAAGAAAGAACCAGGTTGTAGTTCGATCGAGGTCGATGGTATCATTCACGAGTTTGTTGTGGGAGACAACTCACATCCTCACGCCAAGGAAATCTATGCTAAGTTGGATGAAATTATAAGTAGACTAAAATCTGCAGGTTATGTGCCAAATGCATCTCACCTTCTGCAATGTGTTGAAGAAGAAGACATGAAGGAGAAAGCTCTCAACCTTCACAGTGAAAAGCTAGCACTCGCCTTTGGGCTTATCAGCATGGGGTCATCTCAGCCAATCAGGATTGTGAAAAATCTTCGTATTTGCGGGGACTGTCACTCAGTGGCCAAGCTCATTTCAAAGCTTTACAATAGAGAAATACTATTAAGAGATCGGTATCGGTTCCACCATTTTAGTGGTGGGACTTGCTCGTGTATGGATTATTGGTGAATATTGGGTATGATTTGCGTTGAAAATTTTTGCAAAATCTCCTGCAGAATGATGCCAGTACTTGCTAAGTTTGTCTCTTGAAGCAGTGGGATCAAAATTCAATGAGTGCAAACAGGGATTGCTAGATTATGTGATCAATTATTGGTAGTAAAATTGAAAAAAGTCATGTGCTAGATTTGATTGCATTACATTATGCTTAATGACATGCCAAATGTACTAGATTTGTATGTGTTGTTAATTGAAAACAACTCAAGTTTAGTTTAGATGCATAAAATATTGGATCAAACCAAATAAATGTATATTTGGGTCTAAATAAATAATGAGAAATTTGGAATCTCAATGACCAGATAATGAGTTAGATTTGCATTATTTTATAAGTGTTATTCAATAATTATTCTAATAACGATCATTAATTTTAATTATACTTAAATTATATATACCAGCCTAGATCAACTTTCCCTCAATCAACTCTTGACCAAGCACCCATCAATTAAATTTAATAATAAACTCTGTAAACAATTGCTTAAAACTCTCCCAGTCGGTTAAGCTTAAACAGAGAAATTAAATTAAATTAATTAAATTAACAAATTCATATTTATTCTGCCACGTGTAAACAACCCACTTTCTCATAGATTCTCAATTACCCAATTATTCACTCCGTTTCTAAATAAATGTCGTTTTAAAAAATTGTATTTATTTCAAAATTTTTATCATTTTATATTTTCAATAACACATTTATTATTATAACATAATTTAGAAACGGTTGGTGTATATAATGAGAATAATTCTAACACAACGGATCCTCACTATTACTTAATACTTTTATTGCATCTTCAGCAATTCACATTCTCATTTTTCATCTTATTGTCTGTAGAGCAATGGAAGCATTAAATAATTTCTCCTCTAAGCTATTTACAAGAACCAGTACCAAAACTCTATCACCTTCATATTTAACTCTACCAGGTAGATCACAGTTGCCTTTTCACCATCTCCACTCTTAAAACGACTGTGTTTTGATCCTTTTCGTTCTGTTAAACTTCAGGTGGTTTCTGATGCTTCTGCTGCTGAGGTACACATTGTCTTTTTTTTTTATGGTTTTCATTTTCAGATTTGATCAAATTAATCTAAAAAGTTTCAAGCTTGATGATTTTGTTTATGTATTAAATATAGGTGATAGGGTTGGAAAATCAAGTTCTTGGCATGCCAAAAATACGTGAGTTTCTTATATTTGATCATATATTATATTTAAATCATATATTATATTTAACACCATTATTTTACATTAATTATATAGACTATGGTATGATAAATTTAGCAAGATATAATTCTTATTTATGATTAGTGATTTGAATTCACTCTTTTTTATTCATTAGAAAAGACTGCACATGTGAAATTCCAGTTGGAAAAGGAGTGTAAGTTTGGGGATCAGTTTCTGCTTGTGGGCGATGATCCAATGCTTGGTTTGTGGAATCCTGAAAATGCCATACCAATGAACTGGTCAGATGGCCACATTTGGAATGTTGAGTTGGTAATAATAAATCCATATATAAAATTTTTCAACACAATTTGGTAAATGTGAATTATTCTGATAAAGATTTTAAATTTTGTTCAGGATAAACCCATTGAATCAACAATACAATTCAAATTCATACTCAAGCAAACTTCAGGAGAAATGCTATGGCAACCTGGTCCTGATAGGATTTTCAAGAGTTGGGAATCCAAAGGAACTGTAGTTATTTCAGAAGATTGGGAAGATTCTGAAGCTCAGAAAATCACAGAACAACAAATGAACGGTATGGATTTCAAACCTGTTGTTGCAGGATATACCGGTACCACAGCATATGCAGGTGAAATACTTACGACCGGTAGCAGCAGCAACAACAGAACACTCGTGCCTGGTACGATGCCTCCAATGGATGTCTACTAAAGCGGCATTTTATTCCATGGAACTTGGTATTATCATTAAGATTCTTGAAATAATTTATGATGAACAAAGGTTTTTCGTTTCGTCGCTTATTTTTCAGTAGCAAGTTCTTGCTATAGTGTTTCTTCCAATCTAAAAATTGAGAATGAAATATGTTGATCAGTTCTTAACTTAACAACTTCTGATCTAGAGTCTAAATCCAGTTAGATGCTTTAAACCTGCACAATAAACAAACAATGAGGTAAGAGGGCCAGGAGTGTGCCTGGCGTTGATCCTCCGACGCTCAAGTCAGTAAGAGATTTGCTTATACCTTTGTACTCACTGTGAATCCTTAGGAAAATATATATTTAGATAGTTTAGAGTTTAGTTGAATATAACCTGAAAAGGATGATATCACTAACTATTTATAATAGTTTTAGGAGACACATGGCATGTCGTGAGTTGCCCACGTGACAGTACTTATGATGGACATGACCTTCTAGTATGGATCTTAATTTACTTTTTAAGCGACCCATATCTTTCTACACCCATTTTAGGTAGACCCGTATCATATGTAAATATGGATCTTTGTTTGGCTTTTTCCATTATGTTGTTTTAAGATGCTCGTTCTTGAAGAAAGACATTATAAATTACATCTTTGTTAGAAAATACGCCCATTAGTGTGAACCCAATTAAAATTAATTAAAGGTAAAATTAAATCCTAATCAAATTTTAATTGTGAGAATTAATATTATATGTTGATTTTAGGGTTACGTGATAAATGTACCAAATTAAATATGAATGTCTATAAATATGTGTAAATTGATATTCTCTCTCTCCAACTGAAAAACACAATTCTAAATTCACCTAAAGGCTATGATTCAGAAATTAGAGGATAAGAGAGATAAATCAATTTCTCATCAATGACTTCCAATGTTAATTTTCCTTCAAATAAATTTTCTATTATATTTATTTATTGTATTATGAAAATATTTAGTTTTAAAGATTTTCAAATGGTGATGGTACATGGATTTTTTTTTTCTTTCTCGTTAATGTTTTGTATCCAATTTCATATTGGATTAACTCATATCACCATAAAAATATGTATTATTTTTTGTGATTTATGGCTTTGTATTGTTTCTTGGTTTTATTATGGCCATTCAATTGACAAATCCTGCCAATTATGTTGATAATGTGAGTGGTTACACTTATTCTGTATAGCCAATTGGATTGTTTTATCTGCTTTGGGTTTAAGAAAATATGCCCCTTGGTTGTGTACAATCATCGTCATCTATATAAAAAAATCACTTGACTAGCACCTCCCTGATGAACTATGCTTTAGTCAACTTCTCCATTTCTTCATCAATAACAACTTGCCTTCCAGCTCTAAAGCACATCTTTTTCTGCTTGACGAGCTTGCATGTTGGGTCTACATGGACTCTGTATGTGATCACTTTTGGACTTATTCCTAACATATTCAAAGAGGTCTATGCAAAGGTTTCGGAGCTGCTTGCCAGGAAGTCTTTCCCTTGGCTCTTCTCATCCAAGCTTAGGGTAGAATTGATCTGCAAGGTTCGACCATCACCGGCTACTTCAAATGGTTCGAGCTCTTACACAGATTCGTCTTTGGTTTCTGCCTGAATTTTCTAGGGAGTTGCCTCTACCATGTTCACCTCTTCCAACTCCAATGATACCACCTTCATCTTCCTTACTATTTGCATTGTTGCCTTATGGACTACGTCACCATAGACGTGAAAGTCTGAACCATTTGGGAGAGGAATAGTCAATGTATACCTTTGAATGCTTATTGAGGCATTTAGGTCCCAAAGCAATGGCCTTCCAAATAGCACATTGTAGGACATGGGTAGTTTAGTAACCACAAAGATTGTCATGACTGCTACATCTTTTAGGGCTTTTTTCATTGTTACTAGTAGCTCAATAGTGCCTACTGCTCAGATAATAGCTTTGTCCAAGATTTGGATTAACACTTGTAGTGGTTGTATCTTCAATTCTTCTATGCCCATTTAGATGAAAGCCTCCCACGATATGAAGTTTATCAAACTGCCCGTGTCTACAAAGATCCACCGAACCTTGAAGTTTGCCACTACAACCATAATTACTACTCCTTCCACCTTCCTGGTGGGCCTACTGGCCGAACCTCCTACTATCTGTCTCGAGCCATTGTAAAAGACGAACTTCGATGGCTCATGGATTCAGGCTATTCCCTTCTCCTTTTTCTTGTTGGGAGAGATTTTTTCTGATCCTCCTGTGAGACAAAGGATATCCCCAGCTATTCCATCTTCTATGGGTGCTACCTGCTTAGGTTCACTGGTCCGGCTCGGTAAGCTTTTTTAATGTAAATTTCTAGGTACCCTTGTTGAATCAATCTCTCTATCTCTTCTAGGAGTGAACGATAATTTTTTGTGGTGTGCCTATGAGTGTTGTGAAATTTAAACCACTATGATCTATCTCTCTTACCCGAATCTTTCATTATCAGCCTCAGTATCCTTCAAATTTCTTTGTCTTGAAAAGCTGTGAAAATCACCTATGGCTTGGCGTTTAAGGTTGTGAATTTAGAAGTATTAAATCTCTCCCTCCTTAGTGGTTCAATTTGCCTTTGTTGGGGATTCTGCTCCCTCAATGGTCCCCATGTCCTCGATGCAGTGTCTTATTTCTTTCCTCTCTTTTGGGATGACCCTCCTTCTCTCGGCCTCCTCTTCTTGTGGAACATGTTTTCTCTAAAAGCATCATCTTACTTAATGTATTCTTCTGCTATAGTCATTGCCTCATTCAGTGTCTTAGGAAAATGAGCTTTGAAATAGTCCTGATGAGTCGTACACTTTTGTAAGGCTTAGACTGCTCGAGGCTCATCTATGTCTGTCACTTTCAAAGTTTCTCTGTTAAATTTGGCTATGAAATCCCTTGGTGACTCATCTGAACCCCGCTCCACCTGCTTTAGGGCTTGCGTAGGTGTAGGTATTGGGATGCTAGCGGAAAATCTCTTTATGAACAGGTTCACTAAGCTCCATAATGAATCTATGCTTCCTTCCAACATATTGTCATACCATTTCATTGCTGCTCATTCTAGAGTCCTTTAAAAAGCTAAGCATAATGCTTAATCTTTAGTGGTTTGCAACTTCGCTAGATGTTTATACTCCAGAACATGTGCCTTCGAGTCTTGATTGCCATCATACTTCATCATTTGTGGTTGTTTAAACTTCTCAGGCATTTGAAACTCGTCGATCCTTCTAGTGAATAGGGATCTTAGATTGAGAGTGAAATCTCTTCTGTGGCCAGGCTTGGCTCTTGCTATCTCCTTTACATATTTCCTTACTTCATCCCTCAACATGGCTCTTGAGCCATAGTGGCTTGAGGCTTCCTTATCATCTGCCCCTCTCCGGTCTTCATGTCTATGAGGGTGCCTTCGTCTACTCTAGGAGCCCATGTGGGATCGACTCCTTCGGTCATCCTCCCCTCTGCTTCGTCTGGCTTTGCTGGCTACGAGCCTATCTCCCCCTCCTTCTCTACCATCCTCTCTAGGCCCCCTGCTCCCATTTCCCAATCTTTCCTCTCTTGCTAGTACTTCTATTACCGATCTAATTCCACCTCTTCATTTTGCGGGTCTACTTGGAGGCACTCTCCCCGTTTCTACACCAATGGGGATGTGAAAATTCAACTTTCTATTTGTTGCAAGGGGGTCATTGCCAACCTGGACTGGTGGATTAGGTGTTGAAATTAGCTGGAGTTATGGGACAAAGTTAGTGACTATGTTCTGCAAAGTAGCCACTAATTATGGGGTAATGAGAGGTAATGTGGACTATGGGGCTAGAGTTGAGAAGCTAGGCATTTGAAATTACCCCATGAGGCCTTGAAGAGTCTGCAGGGAGGTAGCTAGATTGATCCAAGCCACTGCTGAGATCTAGGTGCTTACGAAAGTGTTTGTTGTTTGAGCTGTGTTGGCAAGTGGATTGTTCTCCATGTTGTGGGTTTCATCATGGGTGAATTCAATTCTAAGAGATGTTAGTGCAGGTTTTGGAAAGTGATGAAAGAAAGAATTATCAGTGTAATAATTATCATAGAAAGAAGAGAAGGTGAGCGAACTCAACGTTTCCCACAGACGGTGCCAAGTGATCCTGTGTGTCTCCACAGAGTTTAAATAGAACTCCTCTGGTTGAATTGGATTAACCTATACCACATAAAATGGTCAGGGGTGGTAGGACAAATGTCCGGCATAAACTCTCTGATGGCCAAGTCAGTATGACAGAGGAGTTGAAGAGAGAATTCTCTGAAATTGATTGAGTTTAGTTTTGCTTAACTTACTTGTATGAGGTACTTTGAGGGTATTTTTAAGATTGAGTTCATGTAGATGGGATACATGTTCACTTTAGGTAGACTACAAAATACTCTTTATGGAATTATAACATGACCGAATGATTAATAAGTGATGTAGACAGTTATTTCTGTCAGACGTTCGGACCCTAGAGGGTAACAGGCTAGGTTGGGGGGTTTGAAAAGTAATCAGCACACTGACAATACTCTGATTAATCCCAAACCCTTAATTAGTCATTAACCATAATGGTGCGGGATCATATCAATCATTGTTCATCTTTATCATCATTTTGGTATGAGAAAACACATCATTGTGCATAAAGGCATGGGCATTATTTATTTATTTTTTTTGCCAGAATGAACATGGACATCAATAATATTTCTTTCTTTTAGGTCATGTAAGACACATTGATATATTAAAAGAGTTCTAGAAATAAAACTCATCATATTCAAATATTCTGTCAAAAAAAATTATAGTAAAATATTCTAGACACATTGATATCTAGGAATGCTTTTGTTAGTATGTCCTTGTTTGGTGGTATTTTATAATTTTATACTTTATATTATAATTTTATAATCTTTTTGTCAGTAAGTCATTGTTAGTATATAATTTTATACTTTATATTATATATAATAGATCAAAGTTTCCAAAATGGGGAAGATTGATTTGTTGGATTAATTAAATTTTAAAAGCACGGTTACTTCAACTTGGGTCACAAAAAATTAGAGTGCATGTTTTCTATTTTTAAAATTAAAATATCAAAAATATTATTTTAAAAAAATATATTTTTTAAAAAATTATTTTATATTTATTTAAAAATAAGTTAAAAATAAAAAATAAAAAAATATGATTACCTTTAGTAACATTGCAATTTCCTATTTTCAGTTTTATTTTTATTTAAAGAAAAAAGTAAATTGCATTGTGTTGTGATTTAGAGATTCTATTTTCTTAAGATTATCTAGAAGTGTTTTCAAAACTAAAAACCAAAAACAGGGATCCACAATAAGTTGTTTCTCGCATTCTTATTTCTTCTTTTATTTTTTATAAAATTTTCTATGTTTTATATTTTCCACATTTGTTTTTTATAAATAAGTTAGAGTTGTCCAGTTTAGGGATGTAATCAAGTCAAGTCGAATCTAAGTATTAGATTATTCGAGCTTAAACTCAGTTTCAATTATCGAGTTCGAGTTCGAGCTGAATTTTGAATAGCTCAAATTCTAGCTCGAGCTATAATATAATTATCGAGCTTGATCTTAATCGAGTTGAATTCGAGTTTAAGTGAGAAAGATAATAATTGAGTTAAAATGAGTTAACAAAATATCAAACTTGGCTCGACTCGACTCTATTACTTAAATTTGAAAAGAAAATCGAGCTCGACTCATTAAAATGTTAAGTATTAATAATAGATAAAAGATAAAATTGAAAATATAAAAAAACTCGATTAAATTCACAAATATATTAAACCGAGTAATAAAAAAATTGAACTTGATTCGATTAACTATTCTAATAGCTCAAACTCGACTCGATTAAATCGAATAACTCGCGAGTAAGCTTCACTTACTTTCACTCCTCGTCCAATTCTATATAATCCTAGAAAATGTCTTTCTTAAAAATAACGCGGCTATTCGATTATCAAAAACGACGTCGAATAGATAGAAGCCTCCGACAAAGTTGAAACCGAAGGAGCTGGAAAGAACACCCGCCATTACTTTCCTTTCCCCCCAAAAGTTTAACTTTAAAGTGGGCCCTGTTCTTAGCTGGCCGACAAAGCCAAGCCGAGTAATGCAAAAGCACTAGTACTGCTATTTTCTTCAAATTTCTTCCACTTTCGGCTACTATCATTACCAACAAGAAATCAATCAAATTACTCATAATTTTGCTTCCTCTTTGTCTACTTCTCCTAATCACTTTCCATAATCAGCTACAAAACCCTAATTTACTCTTCTAATCTCAGATTTTGCATTTCTTAATCATCAGAAGTTGATTTAGCAGAGAAATGAGAAGCAATGGCTCTTCTCACTAAAGACATTGACTCGGCCTTTGAAGGCTCCGGAACAAAACCGTAACATTCGCTTTTTTTTTTTGAATTTTTTGTGTTGTAGAATTTTTTTTTTGGGGTTGCTTATTGATTTTTTGTTCAGTGGTTTGGTGATCTGGTGCGTGGAGAAGCGCTGGTTGGTTCCGCTTTCGAAATCCTTGCATGGCAAGTTTTATTCTGGAAATTGTTATTTAGTTTTGAATGTAAGTTATTGTAGTCTTGAATTTTTTTTGTTTACTTGTTTTTTTCCCCT
>CAOJBK011123350.1:0-10868 GCA_948294925.1 Codiaeum variegatum | reverse complement strand
TTTAATAAGATTTATTGTAAAAGTAGAATAAGTATCAAAGGAAAAATCGAATATGATTTGTTTAGAATAAAAATTTCAACCTTCACATACAAATTTTGCAATGAAAGTGTCAACAAAAGCCAACACTTCAGTGTGCCGATCATAATTATAAATTTTACATACACTATGTGAAAGCTAATGTAAAACCACACCACATTTAGACAAGGCAGCACCCCAAACGTCAGAAGCTACCCACATTTGCAAGTACATTGGTTACCCACATTATAAATCTAGAACAATAGTTATATGACATCAACAATTTTAGAAATGAAATAACCATAAACACGTAGAAAAAATTATATATATATATATATATATATATATATAGCAGCTTTTATTATGTGCATATATGAAACCATCATATACGGATCACAATGCAAATTGGCCTTGTAGTCAGACAATGCATTAATAGACTTGTAACTTGATTAAATTCAGTTTTGAAGAAATTTAGATGATTTGTATGGAATTTTATAATAACTTTACGAAAATGTTTACACACTATTCATTATTGGTTGTAGGCAAAAAAGCATATTCCTAAGTTTTATATTGTAAAAGTATGAATGATATAGATACTAAGATTTGCATATTATTTGACTATAATAGAAGCGGAAGTACCAGTTTTAAGTGAATAATGTTTGTATAATTTGTCGAATGTGAATTTAAGGTATTCATTTTCAGGAATGATATCGAAATATCAAAGATTACATTTAATACTTTACAACATAGTATAGAAAAAATTTTCATTGTTGGTTGTGGTATAAATAAAAGTTATTGTTATCTTAGATATTTCTAAATGAAGATCAAAATATAAGTAATTAGGATATTTTGAAGACATTTAATCAGCTAATAGCATAATTGCATACTTTAATCTATGAATATGCATATATCTAGCACCCATGTAATACACTGATGTGTCTTCAACTTTAAAATAATTTCTTTTCCTATTACTTACTCTTTCAAATAATTTTATTAAACACCACACATGCAATACTATTCATATTCCATTTCTCAATTCATATATACAACTTGCTTAATTATCATTCTATCATACAAGCACTTCACATCTTAATACTCAACAAGTATACTATGCTTATCATTTAATCACAGTAATAAATCCGAATATATGGAATACAAAGGAAAGTAAAAATATAAAAGTTACATTCCAAATACAAAAAAGTTTTTAAGTATTATATTCTTCCACCTCTTCCTCTTTCTATTATCTCCCTTTTTTTGCCTTAACCAAAACCAAACAAAAGTTATCGAACATTTCCTATTTGATTTTCAATTTCTCACGAAAGGACTCAACAAAAACCACAAAACGCATGATGTGCACACCAAGCATTAATACCTTGTTTCTTAAGTTCTTGTTCTAATTCATGAACTTATTTTACATATGTTTCTTTTGTCTTTCTCAATTACAGACCAATAAGGTCGAATAAAATGGAAGTAGTTAGATAAAAATCATATATTTTTCAAATTTCTAGAGGAATATTTAGCAGTTTCTCAACAAAATTTCATTTTTACCCTTCTTTTTGTACAAGTATTATACAAATATGTATATACTGTTGTATAAAAAGTATACGTAATGCACCAGCTTCACAAGTTTAAACTCGTAAACTCATATCACTCTCCTAATAAGAAAATTTAATCCCAATAAACCCCAAACAACGTACTCATTTGAATAATGAATACTGGATTATATATCATTTACGATAATCTAATTACACCAGATGCAACTGATAAACTCTTTTGGTTAAGTAAAATGGAAGTCGTGTGTGTGGTAAGTACGGTTGCCCACTCAAGTTTGGTGCAATAAATTTTTTTATTTATTTATTGATACTGAATACAAGGATTTTCAAATATAATGCAATCTCAAATCTTAGATAAACCAAATAAGTGCATAAGAGAACCAGACGTGTGCGTGAGCGACCAAATATTAACACATTTAAAATAATAGAATTATCTTACTCTAACAAAACTACCATCTTATTTTAAATTTTTATCTCGAATAAGTCATAGTCAAATAATTCTAAGAATGTTTTATTGTGCTGGTTGGAAACCTTATCACGGCATTATTAAAAGAAAAAAAAAAAGTCAATTCCATAATAATTTAGATACTCATTATACCTTATTACGATTATCTTAAAAATAAAACTAACTCCATTATTTAACTAACATGATGGATAAATCCATTATGATCATACAATTTTAATGGTACATTACTTTTTTTTTCTAAGAATATTGAGAACAAACCACGAGGAAGAGACATCTCAATGCATCCATCTTCTCATAGTATAGATCATATTTTCTTTTTTCATTTCATTTAAATATCATTAATAATATACTTCATGTTTTTCATTTCCTACACAAGATTACTTACATAAAAATTTAGCAATTCACTTGTTTTACTAACCCACAAAACCAAATCTTGCGCTTGGAAAGAGATTATATAAGATGAAGGACGAATTTTTGCAAACATGAAATTGGTTATGGAACTTAAACATTAATATTGAAACTAAGAGTACAAGTTGTTTACCAGTTAATAAAATGACGATGTATACAACAAATATCTCATCGGATCTGATGTTGCTGTCTTTGGAGCTCATTGTTACCACTATTTTTGTAGTTGTTCACGATTAGAATGAATGTTTTATAGGTGATGGTCTCTATCCCCTTCATTTTCAATCTTCTTTTGCATTTTCAATTTCGGCATAATATGATTTACAGATAAAGGAGAAAGATGATGATGTTTGGGAATCGTTTATTTTAAGGAGCATATAAAAATATTAATTTACCCTTATTGGATTGTACATGTATTTGTTTTGTAGTTCATACAATATGAGTATCATTCTATCTACGCTACTGAAAACTGGGCCCACTATCCATATTTTCTTCCTCGTGCAGCCTAAAAATTTTAAAAATCCTGGGATCTATCTTTCAATAAAAATGGGAATATCGGACATATATAAACAATGTCTCTCACTCTGTATACTAAAAAGAAAAGAAAACATGGTCACTGAGAAGTTGACACGTGGAAGTACTAGAATAGTGGAAATAAGTTGATTTGTATGTAAGTAAAGACGTGGCCGATAGAGAGCAAGTTCATGTGAATGGTTCTGCAAATCAGAATTATTGTTTATGTAATGTAATCAAGGAATTTGCTTTGGTCTTTTAAAGAAGAAACAAGACATTAGAGACACTTGGAGGCCAATTCCTGCATGCATCTACACCTACTTGATCCTTAACCACCTCCCGAGGCAAAAAATAAAAAAAATAAAAAAAGAAACCACCTCTTTCTACTTGATACTACACTTTTTTAAGTATGCTATTTTAATATTTATTTATGTAAAATTATTTTAAAAAATCGATAAACCTTTCGGAGCAAAATTATTAGTCAATAGCATGTGGTAACTTGTTCCTAGCCCTGCAGAGAGGATACATCAGCACTCACACCAGGAGTACTACACACTAACATAAAGGTAACTTGTTCATTTCATCTTCAACTTTTAAAATTTCAGTTCTTGATTTTTTTTCCTCCATATTTTCGGTGTTAAGAGCTTCCTTACGTGTCAAGTTATTAACTTGAGTATTGAAATTCTTTACTAGATATAAAATTTGGCTCCCATGACTTTTGTTTGTGTTGCAGGCCCATACTTGAGCAGCCAAAGTCCATTGCCAAGATCCAAATTATTGATGATTGAATTCATGGCTTATCAAATGTCGTCTTCTATGGAAATCGTTTGATTTTTTTTTTTTTGGATTCTTGGTGTTCATTTTCTCTTCATCTTTAACCAAATATAATTTGAAACTTCCCTTCATTGTGCTCCAAATAAGTGAATTGTTTCACAGTCAGGAGAGAAATCAAGCTGCTGACTAAACCAAAAGGTTGTCTATAATGCCAAATCCCTAAAATATTCGACAAGGTACATCTCAAGATCCAAATCTCATTCCAACTACTCTCTTACAAGAACTCTTCATTTATACAAGCTCTATAAAGTCTTCTCACACAAATCTCTTTCACACTACCCTCATAACCTAACACCTCTTTGCCAATCCAAGAGATACCCTTTACCTCATAAGCAAGCTTGCTCAATTATACAACTTATAAATATTGTACTCGTTGCTGCAAAAAACCTAGAAATGTAAGCATTTGTCAACCATAATCGTTTTCCAAACACTGAGAATGCCCAAAATATATGAGCAAATAAGCACTTGAACTTTGAGGATTGTGAAAATGAAGAGAGAGGGAGCTAAAATGCCAAAAAGACTAAAGTCCGCCATAGGGGGTAATAAGGATATAGAGCCATATTGGAGGGGGAAGGGAGAAGGAGCTTAGAGGAAGAAATAGTGAGGGCAGAAGGAAGATAAAGAAGGGGAGAAAGGGAGAGGGACAAAGAGAGAGAAATAAGGAGGAGGGACGAGGGAGAAGGTAGCTTATCTTAAAAAAGTCAAACTAAAGGACACAATAAAAGGTCTAGAACTGAAGCTGTTCATTCTCAAACTCACAGAGAATATAAGAAGCATAGTTGGAGAGCTTCCCATGAAAGATCCCATTCTAGAAGGAGAATAGAAAGGGAATAAGAGGCTTCCAGCCAACATCCACCTCAAGAAATGAGGGGGACAACTCGGAAGCTCATAGAAGAACTCGTGAAAGAAAATTGGAAACCCTCAAAGGATAGGGATTTGTTATAGCATTAAAGTCTCCCTTCGTCAAGAGAATAAATGATTTTAAAATGCCAAAGATGTTTAAAATTCCCATCGTAAAGAGGTAAGGTGGCTCCGTAAATCCTATAGCCAACTTAACAGATTACAAACATCTAATGAAACTCCAAACCACCAATGATGTGGTGAAATGTTGAGATTTGAAAGGTTCTCTAAAAGGGGCATCCATCATGTAGTATGATGGCCTTGAATAGGAAGCATTGAGAGCTTTTGAAGATTAACAAAGAGTTTCCTCAACTGCTTTCCAACCGGTATTCCTTCTAAGATGAGAACCAAAGCTTTAGAGCAAGTGAAACAAAATGAAGGTAAGTATATGAGGGAGTATCTTATAAGGGATGGAAGCGGGTAAGGTACTCACGAAATTTTCACTATCCCTACCTGAGCACGTTTAATATTTTCACTACCTGTACTCGTCTCAATCCATTTAAAATAATATCTTAATACACATACCCGTCCCAAACCCTATAAGAACTACCCGGTTACTACACAAACCTATATAATTGCCCATTTATAATTTTTTTAATATAAAAAGTATAAATAAATAATTCAAATTTTAAAATTTATTCTATTTTATAATAATCTCAATAATAAAAAAATCATAATCTACACATAATATAAATATTTATTAATATATATAAATATAAAAAGCATATATAAAGGATATTATAAAAAATATAATACATATTAGTTACATATATAGTCTGGTTTGAGTATCGGGAATTTTATGATTCGTCAGCCTCGACCTCCAAAGGTAAGGGGCCCTTAAAAAACTGCTTGGACATTTCTAAACTTACACCTCTCACTGCTGTCTCAGAAGTGGTTTTTGATTCATTCTAGGATAAAGATATTTGGCAAAAGCCTAAGTCTCTCAAGAGAGGTCTTGAAAAAAGAGAAAAGAGCTAGTGCTGTAAGTTCCATGTCGCCCATGGAAAAACACCAATGAGTGAAGAATCTTGGTGGAAGAAATTGAAAGATTGATTCAACATAGATACTTGAAGTGATTTTTTTCTTAAGAAATGAGATACAAAAGATAAAGCCTGATAGGATAAGGACAAAAGGATAGTGAATGGGGGCTTCGTGGGCGACATTGCATGCCTCACTAGAGGGCCTCTTGAAGCTTCACTAAGCAATAGCCAAGCAAAAGCATTAGCATAGATCTAAAAAAAGCCCCACATATGTGTTCTACAATAGCACCAAAAGACTAGTAGAGGCGCAAAGTTGGAAGCCTCGAACAAGAGCGAACATCGTGGTCATCACAGATATCAAATCTAATTAAATGTTCCAAAGGGTCTTTGTAGATAATGGTAATTTTATTAACTGCTTATTCGATGTAGCCTTTATCAAAATAGGGCTTACATAGTCAAATTTTAAATGAGTTAGAGAATCCATTTAAGAATTTAGACGAAATGGGAATTGAGGTGCTAATAGAAATCCTAAGGAGGGCTGTGGTAGGGAAGGGAGGGAGAGAGAGAGAGAGAGAGAGTTGTGAACCTCTTATCAATTCCTCAATCTCTGTTACCCAATCTTAAAGTCTAGGATGGGTAGGGGAATTTCCATTTAGAGTATTAGTTACCCCATCCTTGCTAGAATTCTATCCAGTAAGTCAGATCCAGAGTCTTTATCATTGGAAATTGGATATACTAGTAAGACAATATGAACAAGAAGGAAGTCACTAAAAAAAGAACAACAATGAAGGAGAAAAGTGAAGACCTAACTTACCAGAAATGTTAAGGAATGCTAACCAGAGTTGGAGATATTTTAAGCCTCTCTAAAAAGCCACGGACCACTAGGGCTCTTTGATTGAAGCGCCTCCGATGGTGGAGAATGGACTACATATAAAGCAACTGCTAATCATCCAAATACAACTCCTTGGGATAGTCAAGAGCATCCATGATAGGGTCCAAGAAACCCCATCAAAATAAAACCTAAGAGGAAGAGGAACCTCCTCTAAGATAAAGTGGATAATAACAAAGTTATCCATCTAAGCGGGCATCTAGTCTAGCTTGTTAGTGAAAATCCCCCTCTTAGTACTTTTGTAAGACATGTAAAGACCAGACTCTGTGCACACCAAAAAATGAAAGAACAAGTGAAACATCTATATAGATGCATGGGGACATCCTAAAGCATAACATATCATCTCCAAGCAATGGAGATCCATTAAAATGTTAGGAGTAAGAATCATAAAGCTCACTTTGAACATTCAAGAAACATCCACGATGAAGGGTGAAGAAGAGAACAATAACCAGTTAAATAATGGTGAAAAGTGGTTGATGAATCATGTTGGTGATATTGAATTTAAAGACCTCCCACCTACTAGAGTTAGTTGGCTCCACTTTCTCCCAGCAGGAAGCCAAAGAGTTGCTTCAATGATTATATGAACACTTAGCATGAGTTGTATATTGGGATATATTTTGAGGGATTTCCTTGAGTAGGATTAGCCTTGACTTATCTCTCTCGGTTGGTTCTTGTTTTGTTTTTTTTTACAGCTATGGAAGAAAGCTTTGAGAGAAAATTGCAAAATTTTTTCAAAAAAAATAGAAAGAAAAATTAAAATCCAAAATAAGGTATTTATAGTGGGGAAAGGAGTAAATAATGAAGACATATGTCAACCAGAGTTGACAATCCTTACCATTTATCAAGGTACAATAATAATTTAAAATTCAAAAAGACAATCATGGCATTTCAATTCTCACATCTTAAGAATCCTAAGTGATGGCAACATAATAATGAGGATGGTTACTTGTAAAACCTTCTCCACTATCCAAGATAATGATGATGGATAAGTAAATCGACTGAGAAAGATCCTCCGTGGAGAAAAAGTTCGAGTCACTGTCAAAGAATCTGAATGGGAAAAACATCCACTAAGTCCATACTTGAGCACCCAAAGTCCACTGCTAAAGATCTAAACTATTATTAATTTACTCCATGCCTATCAATGAAACTTCTCCTTCTCATAGGGATTTTTTTTTTCAAAAAAAAAATTGTTACCATTGTTGAAGTATTTAGTTGCAGAGACGATGTTGAAGATGAAGGAAAACTAGCCACGTGTCGAGCTTTTTGCCCCTTGCACCTTCAAACGCACAGTTTCATTAATTGGAGAACGACAAGTAATTTTTGGTTTCTAAGTACTGTACAACATGGCTCGTTTTTAGTTTTAGGCGCTAAAGTTTATTTTTCATTTTTTGTTTCAATATCAAATTTCCCTCTTTTTTCTTATCTATAAAACACATTGTACAATATTGTTAGTTGTAACAAATTTTTGAATCAAATTGAGAATTCTCTCTCTCTTCTCCATTTTCCTTTTTGTTTGGGTTAGTGGAAAATTACTATTCAAATTTTCTACATGGTATCAGAGCTTAAATCTGTTTAATCTAAACTTTGATATTTTAATTTCTTTTCTCTTCAATTTTTCTTTTCACTAATTGTTCTCTATTTAGCTTCTTATTCTGAATTGTGATGGCTGGCTTAAGTGAAGGTGAAAGCTCTAATAACAATGGTTCTAAAATAAATGGTTCCAAAGTTACAGAGCATAATTATAATGAAGATCCACTTATTTTGCAAAGCTCAGATAATCCAGGAATGCTGTTGGTTTCTTCTCCCTTAATAGAAACAAACTACTTGATTTGGAAGCGATCAATGGAAATTACACTAAGTGTAAAGTATAAGTTGGGTTTTGTTAATGGAAAATTTTGAAAACTAGCTAAGGATGATCCTAAATATGAACAATGGATCCATGTTGTTCACAAGGTGACTTCATGGATTTTGAATTCTATTTCGAAGGAATTGGTTGATTCCTTTATCTATACAGCTTCATTTGAAGTCAGTGGAATGATCTGGCACATCATTATGGTTAGACCAATGGATCGATGGAATTTAGTGTTCTGAAGGAGATAGTAAATCTGAAACAAGGAAATCAGAGTGTTTCAAAATAATAAACTACTATGAAGAGGTATTGGGAAGAATTGAATTGTTTAGTTCCTATATTTCTCTGTAATTATGATACTGCTTAATTAATAAATGATTTTATGTCTAGAGGATGATTGATGCAATTCCTTATGGGATTGAATGAATCATATGATCATGTGAGAGATCAAATCCTTGTGATGACCTCCAGTTACAAGGCTTACTCTATGTTGCTGCAAGTTGAAAAGAAGCATAAGCCACATATGGATAATGCCAGTTGTGGAGAATCTAGTGCTTTTTTTATGAAGGAAAGTGTTAAAGGACATGGAAATAGAACATCTGAAAGGAATTTTTTTAAGAATAAGGGAGGCAAGCATTGTACATATTGTGACAGATCAGGTCACACGAGAGATACCTATTTTAAATTAATAGGATATCCTGATTGGTTCAAGGAAATGAAAGAAAAAAAGGGAATACAATAAAGTACTAATACCAAGTTTACAGGAGCTGTGCAGGAAGAAAAAGGAATTGAAGATCAAAAAGAACCTAAGCAGGATTGGTCAGAACTGAGCAGTGTCATTGCTAGTGAAGTCTATAAGTATATCAAAGGAAAAGGATTGGGAAATGAAGATTTAGCTGGTCTCATTGAATATGCAAGGAATGTTATCAATTACTCTCTTAGTCTGATTGATTATTTTGATCTTAATTCCTAGATTATTGACACAGGTGCATCTAATTATGTGTGCATAAATGAAAAACTCATTCATACTTTATTGACCTTACCAGAATCCCACCTAGTCCTTTTACCTAATGGAACCACTAAACTTGTTTACCAAATAAGAATTTTTAAATTCACAGATCATATAAACATTTATGGAGTTTTATTCTTACCTAAATTCAAATTCAACCTATTTCCTGCTAAGAGATTTTTGGAGAAAAACAAATGCATAGCCTTATTCTTCCTTTAATTTATATTTTTTAGGACCTAGTGACTAGAGAAGTCATTAGTGTTGGAGAAGTTAGTGGAAATCTCTACAAGCTTACAAAAAATAATTTATGTCCTAATTTCAGTAGTAAAATACTAAATAAACATTATGTTAATGTTAGTAAATGCCTTTTTCTTATCTATCTTGATACCTATACTAGTATTACAACAACAAGCCTTTGTAATGCTACTGATAAAACTACCCTAAATGATTCTGATCTATGGCATATCTGCCTAGGTCATTGTTCCTTCAATGTACTGAATCATATAGATTCTATTAATAATAAATAGAAGCTTCATTCCAATTTTTGTCATGTTTGTGCACTTTCTAAACTACACAAAATGTCATTTCTAAATAGTGATACCTTTTATGAAAAACCTTTTGATCTTATTCACATGGACAGATGGGGACCTTACAAATACCAAAGTATGAATGGATCCTATTATTTCTTGACCATTATTGATGAATAAAGTAAGGCTACTTGGACCTACCTATTAAACAATAAGGCATAAACATACAATAGCATAGAGAACTTTCTAAGGATGGTACATACTAAATTTGAGGTGGTAGTTAAAATATTTAGGACAAATGATGAAAGTGAGTTTGTTAATGAAAAGTGTAGAGCTATGTTTGAGAAAAGAGGAATAGAACATCAGAGAACATGTCCATATACCCCTCAACAAAATGGGATGGCTGAGAGAAAACATATACATTTACTGGAAGTTCCTAAGTCTCTTATGTTTCAATCCAACTTACCAAAATTCTTATGGGGGATTCTATTCTTATGGTAACCTTCATAATAAACAGACTACCTGTTGATAGTTTGAATTGGGAAACACCATATGAAAGACTTTTCAATAGGAAACCAGATTACACAAAAATGAAGAGCATTGGATGCTTATGTTATGCTACCAACCTAAATCCAACTAAGGATAAATTCTCACCAAGATCTCATAAATCTATATTCTTAGGGTATGTAAATAACCAGAAAGGTTACAAAGTGTATAACTGATCACACATAAAGTCTTTGTTTCTAGAGATGTGGCATTCTCCTAGCTTGAATTCTTTAGACCGAATTTGCTTGTTATAAGTTCTTTCCACTCTTCTTTTCTACACTTGCATTCGGTCTAAGGCAGCCACTCTCGATTCATCTAAGCTGTCCAGTTCCCTATAAATGGCTTCTTCATACTCGACTGGAGATAATCGATCCTTGTGTAT